>VDFB02058242.1:73774047-73792341 GCA_007258455.2 Sequoia sempervirens | reverse complement strand
TGCTCGGGTCACACAAGAGTTGCTATGTTATGTTTTTCTGACAAAAACAACAACAATTTGTGTGCATCCCTCTTTTGAACCCCTTAATCTCAACCATTTTCAAAATAAATTAGTAGTTTAGAAAGTAGACTCGGAGCACTTGAATCCTTTTTTTGTTCCATCTAAAATTTTGAGTGTAACTATCCTCAATTTCACGTCCAAGGTCAGTATTTCCTAATTTCAAAAAAAAAGTGGCCACTTAAGGCCCCTTTTTGGGAACCATCTTGGTGCACTTACTCCCTCACTAATCCAATTATAGAACTTATTGTTTATGTTTCTACGAAGGCCTAGGGTTTGTACCCTAATCATGCTCTTACCAATGCTTCTGTTGGTATTAAAAAACAACCTTAAATCTTGGGTCAGAAAATTAGTTGTCTTGACAAAGTTGTGGTATGATCTTGGATTGTATCCTAGAGTGTGTGGGAAGCTTGTGTTTGATCATTAAGGTATGTAAACCCGATTATGGAAATGTATCCTATATATCATGGGTCTTGTTTTAATACTTTCGGAGCATTGGTTATTAGCAGATCACATTATTATAGTTTGCGAACCCAAGATTGCATTCAAGTATGTAACAAACTTGGTTTGTAGTTTAAGCTATACACTTTTAAGTAACATTCATAAGGTTTAGAAAATATTGATCACTCTCTAGAATAGCCCATTAAACATGGGTTGTGCTTTGAATGACTACATAATTGATATAACACAACCACTCTGCATATCAACCGAGTTATAGGCTTTTATTGCAGCAGAGGGTAATCACTCTTCGATCATGCTATAATTACATCATAACCTATTAAACTTGAGACAACCTGAATGCACCCAATGATGATTGACACCTACATTATACAACCTGAATTAACTACATTAAATGAGTGCCTCCATTTCTATCACAATATAGCCACATTAAACTTGGGTCACACATGAATGCATCATGTATTTGTTATAGCACAACTGTGCCACATGACCAATAGAGTTATGGATCACATAATTATAGTCACAAGAATCTATTCCTTGGTTGTGATCTTATGGTGATTCCACACAACAATATCTAGACATGAAATTCTCAAAAACCTAAACCTCTAAAAATGAAATCTGATGAGATGTTGCTTTAAAATATGATTTTCAAACCTGGAACTACAAATCTGACTTCACAACTGAATTCTGCAAAAAGACAATGACTACCCTCAACTTGGTGATATCTTCTTGAATGTTTTCTGATTTTTCCCAAGAAAATCATCATTAGTTCTCCACAAACTGTCTCAAGTAGAGCAAAACATTGTCGCAATAAATCAGGCGCGAACTCACTTTTCTTTATGTCGACCACAATTTGATTTTTTCTATTTTTCATGTTTGTCAAAATTTTGACGAAATTGATAGTCGACATTTTGATGAAACCCAGGTTTGTCGAAATTTCGGCGAACGTCAAGGATAAACTTACAAAAAATTGAAAATTACACATCAAATTTTACAAGCACCCGATGATACATCAAATTATACATATTTCGTTGGACATTTTCGTCGGATTTTGCAGTCAAATGAGTTAGTGTACGAAGAACATATTACTATGGATAATGATGGAAAAAGTAATCAAGGCTATTCAAAAGAAAGATTAGTTTTTATACTTTCAAGAAATAATTGATTTTAAATATTTTTATTCGTACATGGGTAGCTAATAAACATATTTATAGGTGGTTCCCATCATCTAGTTTTGATTATATGGGAAAATAGGCTTTGAAGGGACCCAAAACCCTTTACAATTGTAGATACAAAATGTTGCTCAAAAGATGAAACACTAAACTATCAGTATCAACCATCAACAAAAAAGCAACAAAATAACAAGAAAGAAACCGAGACCCAGCAACAAAATAAATGTAGATACATATTTATAGGTGGTTCCTATCATCTAGTTAAGTTGTGTGATAAAATAAATTTTATGGAGGGGTGTTAAAATATAAAGTATATTTAATCACAACTAGTATATTTGTTATGTTCAATCATGTCCCATGCAAGTGACACATCTCTCCATAAATGTTATCTATTTAAGGATATTTGAAGCCATTTATTTAAAAATATGTAGAGAACTGATAATATCAATTTAAGCTCTTCAATTTACTCCAAAATGATCACACGTTGTCTATTTTATTATGAGTAGGACATCTTGACATGGTTGTATGCAAATTGTGTAATGTTCTTAGACTATACAAAATTTGTATGAATCAAATAACAAGACTGAATAGATTAGAGGTGTATTTTTCATTTTCATTTTCATTTTCATATTTTCTTTCTAAAAATCACAAACATTAGCACACAATCATGTCAAGATGTCCTAATCATAATAAAATGGATGATGTGTGATCCTTCTTCCTACCATGATGTTTTAAATTATCTTATATGTTGTTAATTTATTGTTGAATCTATAGGTATGAAATTTTTGCTATGTACATTCTTAAGCATGGACAATAATTACTTAATTAATTAAAAAATCAAAATAATTAGTATTGATTCATGATTAGATTATTAATTATGAATTGATTAGTTAATTAGAATAATTATAAATATTTTATTCTGTTAATAATATAAAACTATTAGATAATAAATTTATTAGAAATCTTCTATATTTAATCCTTATCTTATTTTCTTAAGTTTTATCAAATTAAAGATGTGATTTAAAATAGAAAGAAAAATTGATAAGGTAAAAATAAAAACTAAAAAAGTAAAATGGATTTATACATGATATAAAAGAAGGATGTGAACATATGGGAAAAAATCTTGCACATGAAGATAATTTATCTACCTTTACTTCCCCCATTTTGATAGGTATCCATATTCTTTTGACTAAGATGCTCCTGCATTATTTGTCTAGTAACTTCATCATTTTGGTTGGACATTGAAATGCAAATTGGATACTCAAATAATTTTATAAAGGTTTTCAAATATTTCTTCTAAAATTTTCCCACTTTTTTAATTGGCATCATTGATAGTATGCCACAAATTGGTATAAAATTTTGAGGTAACTCACTTGATATGGTTCTTTTGAAGTTGTGTGAAAATTTTCATGATATAATTATTTAGTATTGAATGATTATCAAGTATTATTGATGCTATGTATTTAATGGTTTACAAAATAATTTTCACATATTGTGAATAATTGAGATCATGTAATTTTGATATGCTAAATTTTTTTATACTTTTGTACAAATTTTATACATCAAACATCATTTTTCTTCATTTTTTTGTGCCATTATACCACCCATTACATTAAAAAGAGAAAATATCATAAGGAAAAAGATTGGTGTGACATAATATGGTTAAATTTTAAAGATTATGCGACAAAAAACTTAGTTTTCTAGAGGGGTATTTTTTTCACATGGTTGGTTACGTGGTAAGACTCATTGGTCTAATTGGGTACCAATATGCTTGGGTCATAGTTGTATTATTTTTTGAAACCATGTGTTTATGCTACTTTGTAAAAATATGGGGTGCTATATTTGAGAGATCATCTTCTCATAGACAAATAGTAGCATCTCTACCTTTGCATAGTTTTATAGTGATTCAACATCTTTTAGAACAAATCCAACAAATTTTTGGTGATATGGATTATGTGTTATGCTTTTATTTCTATTCCAATCAAATCAAGAGTTAATATTTGATTTTGATCCCAAGAGATATCAAATTAATAGCATTAAAGATATAAAATATGGATCATGTATTATATGGAAAAAAGAGTTATAGGTAAAATAAGAACATAGAGATAATATTCATCCATGAATCCATAAGATGTATTTATAAGTTTACATAATTTTACTACATGACACTATATCAAAGGAGATGAATGAATGCCCATCTTATCTACCTTCTATTGAGTACAAATGAGTCTTGTCAAGAAGTAATGGTTATAAATAGTCCCCCGAGTTAAGGGCACAACCTTGATTCTAAATATAACTAACAATTATGTCACAAAATGATATAAAAAATGTTGGTGCAAGAATTTATATAAGACCACACTAATTAAGTAGGAGAATGTTTTAGTTGCGAATTAGTAACAACAAACATAGATTTAGAATGATCACTTGGATCCATTTTAAGAAAATATCTAGTGACAAAGTAAATTTTCATAAAAATATACTAAATTAGTTTCTTTATTTTTTTTCATTTTAAATTATCTATCATGTGAAGTTCTAATAGCTACAAACACTTGGCCCACTATTTTTGTTTCATCTTTGTTTCACTGACTAAAACTAAGAAGCTATACTTTTCCAACTAGATTTCCTTGAGCTTTAAATATACACATGTAAACATATGTGTGATGGTAATTATAAGTTTATTAAAAATACTTATAATTTTCCTCTTTTACTTTAATAAATGAGCTCCTTTCATAATTCTATTAGATATTAGTTGTGTATCTTAGATATGATGTTCATTCAAATTAAAAATTTATGTTGAAAAACATGAGATGATATGTTGTGTTTAATAATGATTAGTTGGTTTATAAGTGACCTTTTGAAATATTAGGATTCTCACACCTAATTTTGATTTATTTTATAAGAATAATACACACTAGATATTCATTATAGTTGTGACAAGGCTAAGATCATATGATTAAAATTCAAAATTAACACATGGCACTAAGTTCCCATAGAGGATTGGGTGGATTATGCTACATTCATCCTATGTGTGATTGATAAGGTACTATTTTGGTATTATAGCTCTTGTCTAAAATTGGTTTATTATGCTTTTATAAGTAGATAGAGATGGTTTCTAGAATCTACTTGACTAACTATATATAATATAAAAAGTATTTAATTCACATGGTTCTTTGATATTTTTTATATTTCTCATCAATCACTATCTACCTCTTTTGTCAAAGGGTAGGGACACTCTTAGTTTGGGAGAAGTATGAGGGACTGCTATGTCTATGGTTGGAGAAAAAATGTTCATACGATGCTCTCTCTCCTTATAATTGATCACTCCAAACTTCCTATTCATGTAATGTAGATATGCTAATTTAATTTTTGATAAGTTGATTAATATGTAATGATTTGAAGTGAATTATGTTGAAATTTATATTGCTATATGCAAGTGAATGGGAAATTATTCCAAAAATAAATTTATTAATTTTATATTATATGTAACATGGAAATGGAATATGTTTTTGTACATACATATGAATATTGGTATTTGTTAAAAATATGCACGTTATAATTATTGCGAATGTAAATTTGAAACTCTTGATTATTATTTCAATATATCCTTGTTAAAATTCATAAAGAATATCTATTTATTATAAAAAAATCAATACAAACCAAGGAGGGATCTTACATAAATTATGATAATGGGTTGGTCATCTAGTTAAGAATGCATGATCTTTACATTGCCATAAATTATATCGTTATCACATGCTGCCTAAAGAATTCTTGGGTCACTAATAATCCTCATCTTTTCATTTTTAAAGAAATTGATAGCATGAATGCCCTATAAACATTGATGAGTGTTATTTTTATTAGGGGGGAAATTTTATATAAGAATTTTTAAATTTTTTTATTAAGGCTCTATTTATTATATTTTTTAGCCTTATATTCATATTAATGATATATGTAGCCATTAGGAGTTGATTATTAATTAATAGTTCAAAGTAATATTATTTTAATTCAATTAAAACTATTTATTTTTATCACATATATGACAATTAGAATTGATTACTAATTAATAGCTTAATATAATATTAATTTGTTAATTAAAATGTATAATCACTCAAATAGTATTAGATATTTCTATGTGGGGAATATCATTGGATATATTTGAATTTAATAATATAATTTATATGAGGTGTTGAGGTTGTGTATTTGGAAGGAGAAGATGATAGATTAGAAAAATCAAGATTTAGAAAGTAATTTTTTTAATAAAAAATGATGATTTTGTGAGGGTTTTCATCACAAGGTTTTTTCCTTGTAATTTTTGTGTACTATACAGTGTTTGTCTCAATTTTATTTTTACATATTTTATTTTTTATATTGTGATAAATTATGAATATGGCTACACCTAATCATGTTAGAGCCTTAACTCAAGGATTACTTCTCTTTTGCTCAAAACCTCTAGATGAACTGATTTAACAACTATGAAAAATAGACAAGCATGTAGAGAATTCCCTAGTTGTTGATATAAGTTCATTTGGAATAGAATTTTGGATGTCATATATTCATTGAATGCTCTCTATATGCTAGGTGGAATTATGTGCAAAAATGAACTAGAATTAGTTCTTAAGTACAACTCGAAATGGCAAGTGAAATATTTCATACTTTGAATTATTTGAATTTGGATTTTTAATGTTTTGGGTTCACTTTATAGATCACATAACTGACCTACGGTCAATTGCACAAATTGTAGATTTGAGCGATGAGAAATAGATAAACTAAAAATTAAGACTGTTCTAAAAGAGTGAGTATAAATAAAATCAAGTAATAATCAAGTGATTGAGAAATTTTCAACGAAAATCATTCCGCATTTACACTTTGTCATTTTATAAAGAATACACAGATCAAAATAAAAAATATACAGTTTTCACTATTACAACAATATTACCCCTCTGACGAGTCCTTGAAAAATAACAAACGATGAGTACAAATTCCAACATTTTAATACTCTTATTAGAATGTTCAAAAAAATATCGATCTCCCTAGTAACATATTCATTAACTCATTTTATTATATATAAAAGAACGTCGAATATTTATTATTGGAGTCACTGATTATTGTTGAGTTTGTGTATCAGAATCCTGAGATTGAATGGATATATAACAGCCGAAGTTCCATTCCAAATGTTTTGGGCACTCAACCTGTAAAACTTCTCAGTTGGATGAACTCCATCCCAAAACATGTATTTCTCTGGATTGTCACAGAGAAATTCTTTGTACTCTCCAACCTTTTCCTTTGGAATTGCCTTACCACAACTCACTGCAGCATTAAAAGGACCTGCTCCACAACATGCAGACCTTGTCTCAGAGAATCCTGTACACAAGTCCAACATGCACATATTACCCACTTGCAAATATAGAAAAAGTATTTGAAGCAAGCTAACTATTATGTTTCTAACAAAATGGAGTGCTACTATGATTACCAGAGGCTTGACCGTCCTGTATAGTATTGAATACAGTATCGTAAGAAACAGTGGTAAGGATGGTTGCTCCTTTAAGAGACCTTCTCATATTGCTTATGAGTTTGCTGAATCCTGCATTGTATGCTTGAACCAACTGGTTTGCACTGCCAACACATTGGCCATGCCATTGTTGCAGCCCAGCTAGTCTGAAGTTTGGAATACAACCCACAGGGGACATGTCTAACAAAAGAAAGTTTCTTGCTCCATGATTATACAAAGTCTGTGCATAATATGCAAACAATCAAACATTATCATAAAACAATTGAACCATTTGTATTCAAACAATAATTGTATGTTAGCTATTTACTTTTTAATTGCAGGTTCTTATTGACTATTAGTTAGAACACCTATAAATGTAGGTAAAACATGCTTTATTTTCACAAGCCGATGAACCTTTCTATCATATTGTTTATGTTTGAGGAAGAAAGACTGAATACCGTAAGATATACTGTATATTTTTGTAGCAGCAACTTTATAAATTCCTGTGGAGTAGTAGTGTTTTGAAAAGTGGCATTTGCTAAATAGTTCATGCCCAAGTCATTGGTGGCAATGCTAATCCCAAAAAGGGACCTGCCCAAGAAGGATTTGGCAGCATAGGCTCCATTCTTGTGAGCTAAACTTGAAGAAATCTTGGCAAACTGGCGTATTTGAAGATCAAAAGATATAACATTCTGCACCCAAATCAGTAATCACTTTAGTTAGCTCAGCTAAAATGATATTAGAAACAAAATTACAGATTTGAATATGCCCACCATTTGTTTGCCTGTAGAGAGAAGCAATCCAGAACCTCCAGAT
The DNA here is from genome assembly GCA_007258455.2 of Sequoia sempervirens. Classification (NCBI taxonomy): domain Eukaryota; kingdom Viridiplantae; phylum Streptophyta; class Pinopsida; order Cupressales; family Cupressaceae; genus Sequoia; species Sequoia sempervirens. Next base: position 73,784,352 of record VDFB02058242.1, on the reverse strand, counting down.
GCAAAATTTATACCATGTGAAAAGTCTGCTCCTGGTTGAAGATATGGAGGTGGGAAGGGCAATCCCAAATGACTAGCTGTAATATATAAATAAACAATATCAATGAATAACAAGTCCAGTAAATTACTTATAAATAAATGGGTATTAGGAAAATTCACTGTCAGTAATTTACTGTCAGCAATTCATCGTGGTGACATATTCATCACGTATACAATTCACCTCAACAATTCATTTCTGTGGTATATTCATTGCGTACACCTTTTTTTATGTGTTCAGTAAAACCTCTACACTTTTTATTTATTAGATGTTCTTGACCATTTAAATATTAAAAAATGTATACCGTTGAATATACTATAATGATAAATTACAATAGATTGATGACGATGAATTACTGACAGTAAATTTTCCTAGATCCGAATAAATGAAATCAACGATAAAATGGAAGCAGATGAGATTACCTAAAAAATCAAATATTGTTCTGCCATTACTAAATCGACCGGTCGGATAGTGAAAATATGTTTCCCCATAGGGTGGGAAGTTTGCCAAAGCGGTTGTGTTGGGAATAAAATTGTTATTCCCACTGTCTGCCAATGAATCTCCAAAAATATAAAATGCAGGAGGAGAGATTTGCCTCCCCAGACACCCACAAACAATACAGAACACTATAGAAAGGTTGAACCAGGGCTTTCTAAACTCCATATTAATGTATATGGCTATGCCTGATTACTTGTACTCTCCTATTGTGCTTTTATACACCCTGAAACTATGATTCTTAATCTGAGGATCAGGGTCAATGATTGATTTTGTCAATGCATTATCTTTTTTTAAGTTCGTTCCCCAAAATACGGTGGAAGAATCATAAGATATGTTTTAATCAAGTTGGTGTAACAATATCAGATTCTGTTAAATTTCAATCTTATACACAGTAGGCTGTAGCACATTAAGTATGTTGAAGACAGTGGATTTTAATATGTCCCAATGTTCGTTAGAAACGGCTGAATTGGCTGGCAATTTGAAACGTTTTGTGAAGAATGTTCTAATAATCTGTGTAAAAACAAATTAAATTCATTGTGCAGACTTTGTATTGAACTGTTCCATTGCATATCTTCAATATTAAAAATATAGTGGTGCCCACGCGTTCTTTTTTTAAACCAACGGAGAACCTACTCAGTTTTCAAGCATTTTGAAGTTCTAATTCTAATTCAGTACGCCATTACGTGTGACAGGAGTTGCTTTGAAGAAGTTATAGAATTTTATTTTGAAGGAAGTTCACATCGTTTGCAGACATGTGGCGTTGGCTTAAATATTTTGTTAGATTTGGTGATCTAACACCTGAGTAGTTGGAGGTTTAATATAAGATACTATTTAAGTAATTCATTTGAAACGCATCGTGAGATGTGAGCTCATTTTCAACGACTCTCTTTGGCCCATATGCATTAATTAATAGGGTTATATAAATATGTCTAATAGATACAAATTGTAGGCGTCTTAATGTGAACATATGTAAGTGAATACATAAATAAGCATCCATTCATTGATTCTATATTCCTGTTCTCATGTGGTTGTTTAAGTGTATTTTCTGTTTATATTTAAGCAGTTAGAGTATTCCCATGCAAATTTAAAATTGTGAGAAAAGGATAATTTAGAATCTTTCTTATTTTGATGGAGCGGCTATTGTTTAGGAATTGAAAATAAGCTGTGAAAAAAAATGGAGGGCTGGAAATAAGAGGTGGCTGCATATTGAAAAAGTTGATAGGTGGCTCAATAAATTTCTTTCCCTCTTTTTTAGTTGCCCCCAATTTTTCCCTCCAAATTTTATCTACTAAAATTATTATTGATATTATTTTTAAGCTAAGCAGTTGCATGGGGACCTACCTTAAGATCTAGTATAAGTCTAGTGATAGATTGTTTTTGGTGACTTGTGTTCAAAATTTTATAAGATAATGTTTTTCGATTTAGAAATTTTCATAATGTTTCATTTTTTGGGTCATTTCTTTATCTATTGCCTTAATTTCTATTTGTGGATTTGAGTGTTGTCTTGAGAAATAGTTTGTACATTTTTAGATGTCTAGAATATGTTGACTTTAGTATTTGGAACTTGTCTATGAAAAAAGGTGGTGTTAAACACTTTTGAGAGCTTAGTATGCAAGGATCTATTCTACAACACCCTTTTGCATGCAAGTTTAAGCATTAAATACATTCAAGTCAAAAAATAGTGTATAGTTGCAAGAGGGTTAGCTTGGGTGTATAAGTGACTAATCCCATATGATTAGATATTGGAGTCCTATAATGATATATTACCACAAAAGCACTTCTATAACATGTAAGAAAAGTAAGTAAGTGTTCACTTCTCTAGCCAAATTTTCTCTTTAGACTCATTATTAAGGAGATGAATTTGAAAATGGAAGAACGAAACCCAATTCTCTTTTACTTGAAAATATGACACAAAATACATATTTATCAACTTGAAATGAGTATTCAACTCATAAATGATTGTTCAAAATTTTAATGTATATAGGTAACAATAATATTAAATATTATTTCTAATTTTTATTTCTTACACATAGGATTATTGTGCAATACTATTACATCCCACCTTAATTTGTAGGGGTAGTTATGAGATCAATGTTTGTGTTGCTCATTTAACAACTTTGTCTATGTTTTAGGAAGGAAATTCATCACCTAATTTTTTTTAATAGAAGATCCATCTCCTTAAGAGGTATCACTAAGGTGAAAGCTCTTGATTATATTTCAAATTGTTGTTTTGAGAGACATTTATCTTTAGACTATTTTGAAATGCATTCCTATACAAAAGGTATTTCCTAAATGATAACTTGTTCTATCTTATAAGTTTAGAATTTTTGTTGCCCAAAGTATAGACTTATTGAAGACTTTAGTTTGATTTTGAAGAAATTTCAAGTTAACTCGAATGTATGGTTTCATAGAGAACCACATTTTATTTCTTTGGAAAATTTCTTATTTCCTCTGCTCTCTCAATTGCTCCATTTTGTTGAGGAGTGAGAGGGAGTGTGAGATGATCCTATATCTCATTTTACATAGAATGATGCATCCATTTTAGATTTGAATTAAAATTTAAAAAAAACCTCCATTCCTTTCACATTCTTCTTGAAATACTTATTTTCTTCATTCTTTGACATGAATTTATTACACTTTATATTCTTAGTGATGAATGCATTTTTTAGGAGAAGACTATTCAATTTCTATCTCTTAGAGATGTGTTGATTCAATTTTTATCTCTTTCAAAGATGTCAAATCATCTTCTACTCCAAATTTCATGATTTTTGGAAAGTAAATATGAAAATGTAAACGGAAAATATACCTCTAATCCATTCAACCTTGTCATTTGACGCATACAATTTCTTTATCTCTAAGAACATTACACAATATGCACATGATCATGTCAATATTTCCTACTCATAATAAAAAGGATGATGTGTGATCCTTCTTCCTACTATGGTGTTTAAAATCTTCCTACTAAGAATTTTGTGCCTACTATAAAACTTGCCTTTTCTTGGGATGCCCCTTTTAATAAGTTTTTTTTTTTTAATTTCATGTGTGATATAGATTATTTTGGCACCAAAGAAGGGAGGATAATGGAGATTGTGTATAAACTATAAAATAATAAATAAGATTACTCTCAAGTATAAATTTTTATTACCAAAAATACATGATCTTATGGGTTATTTGAGTGGTGAAAAATATTTTAGAAATATAGATTTGAAGAGTGGATATCATCATGTCCATATTAGAGAATGAGATCAATGGAAGACTACATTTAATACAAGAGAATTTTTGTATGAGTGGTAAATTATTCCATTTGAGTTGACAAATGTAATTCTAGATACAATTGGAGTTTCCTTTTGCTATATTTTTGACAAGTTATTTCATATGGATTTAATGCGAGTGTGACTACAATTGTAGTTTTTAAGTCAAGAAAGAAAAAATGTGGATAAGTGCAAGTTAATAAGGGTAAATAATGACAAATATTTATTTTTCCTAAAAATTAGTGCTAGTTATACATGTGGTAAATATTTCATTCATTTCTATTGGAATATTAACATGGCATACAAATATGAAATGTAATATCTTGTTTCTAGATTTCAAATGTACAATTTGTTCTAATACTCAGATTATAAATTTTGATAAAGTAAAGGATGTAAGAAGATGACATTTAAAAAAATGATAGAGGCAAAAACATGCATGCGTACAACCCACCTAAAAATTAGCAAATGGAAGTAATTTATAAAAAAAAATTGTGGATAAATGTAATAGATGTTGAGGCCTAACTTGGATATCTTTTATAATTTTTTATCAAATATTTTTTTATTAATTACTTAGTAGGATTAAAGTATAAATCTAAAACCACTAATGTACAACTTACTTAATTTGACCTAAAATAATTGTATCATGATCTTTTATATTGTGAAGAGAATGATGTCTAGTTTGGTGTCATTCTTTAAATAAATTCAAAATGAAAAGTTATTAAAAACATAAGCAAGTCTACTTTTTAAATTTTGTTAAAATTATGTTTGGAAAATTATTAAAAAATATAAATAATTTTTTTTTTTTCTTTTAAAAGGCAAATCTATATATTATATAATTATAAATGGAGATTACATAGGTATACCAGTGAAAAACAAAATTCAGTGATATATGCATGATAACTGATAACCAAAAACACCAACTAGATACATATTATAGCATCCCAATTCAGAGTTGAAAATCCACAACCAACACCCACTATTCTTCCATATGGCATATTCCTACCCAGTTTTATCCTTGATGTTCCTGGTTTCCATCCTCATCACGAGCAACCAAAGGAGTTTGAGAATTGGAGACTGCAATGAAATTGGAGTGATGCTCATTGGCCAAAAGAAAAGCGATTGCATGATACTTTTCCTTGAAATTTGCAACCATATCCCCACCAATTTTGTTTGCATTTCAATTGAGAGTCCTATGCAGGTACTTGACATTACTCATTTCAAATGAGTGCTTGATTGCATCATAAACTGATACATAAAGATCTTTTATGTAGGAGGAAGTGTCTGGGAAACAATCCCCCTACATATCCCTGTCCTTTTGAAAAATTATAAGCCTGAACACTCTTTAGTAGTGCATTATTTTCCAAAAGGCCACATTTACTACTTCACTTGTAATACTTTGCACTGAGACATAGCATTGCAATAAATATAGCAGGTTTGAAATAAAAATGGAAAGGAGCTGTGAAGGGAATAGTAACCTCTGAGCCTGGGGGTGGAGGATTTATTTGCCAATAGTGCATTTGATGTATTGGTGAACATTGGGGCGCTCGATTTTGAATACTTGTTGAAGCTCAGTTCGCCCTAGACACCCTGAAAATGACAATTCCCAGTGAAGAATTGGGAAAGGTGCTCTATAATTATGTTGGAAGTATTCCATCTGGCTCACTGCTGCTATAAAGATGATGAACCTGAGTAACCACCATCGCTGCCCCCAAGGACTTAACAGAAATGCAATGAAGAATGGGCATTGATTTCACCTTTTTAACAAAGGCTTTCCATGCTTGGGAGCGAATGGGAACACAGAGCATGCCATAGATTAATTGGCCTTGTCATATCATAGTAAGGATATCTGAGATGGCATGAACATTAACAATTCATGGAGCTTGGCATTTATCCAAATAATGATTATAACTTAAGCTTGGTACCTTGATCATTTTTGAAACCTTAATTATGAATTTGAGACCTTGCATCATAAAAAATTTAGTTTTAAAAACCATTATAACATATGATATGTTTGCATAAGCTGGTAGAAGGAATTTTGGCCCCAACCACTTGTATTCTTGAAGTTATTTAATAATTCTAGCATTGCATTCACTAGTTATAATAGCTACAACACTTTGAACTGTAACTAGTGAGATGCGATCATATGAAATAGACTCTTCAACCTATTCACAGGTCCCTTATTAGCCAACTAATCAACCAATCTATTATCCTCCCTGTAACAGTGATTTATCTGATATACTACAAATTCATCCATTAGCTCGCACCCTTATTGCATGATATATTTGATACACAAATTCTGTGCACACCTATTCTTACAAGCATTTACAATTATTAATGAGTCCCCCTCAATATGAATGGAAGATAATTTGAGATCTCGACCTAAGGCTATATTTCCTATAGAAACCCCATTAATTTTAGTTTAAAAATCAATAAAATAAAATAGTTAAACATTTTAATCAAAGTAAAGTTTTTCAATAATGGTTATATATATCTAATTTATTATTATTAGACATCTAATATATTAAGACTATATTTCAAGTTCATTTTGATATCTAGTGTTTCAATGTATATTTGAAAAGGATTGAGTGTAGATATTGACCAAATATATCTTCCTAGGGTGTTGAGGCTTTGGAGTCAAAGAATTTTAGTGTAAAGCATTTCTTTTATTTGACCCCCTTGTTTTTGCATCAACCTAGTAGTAAGAAAATGTAATGATGCTAAGAAGATCTATACTTTTTTATCAATACATGGAGATATTATTTTTTGTCAAAGGAATTTATTTTGAATACTAGTAATAAAGCAAATTACAATATCTAAATAATTAGAGTAATTTGATTTAAAGCATGTCAAATGTGTTGAAATTTTGTAGAGATATTTATTTGTACTAAAACTAAAAAGTGGAAAATCAAATAGAAGTATCTAATGCATTGAGTAGAAGACAAATTTTACTATTGAAAATGAGAATAGACTTGTTGTAACTAGTTTTGATGAGATGAATAATTTGTATGAGAATGACCTTAATTTTGTTTAGGATAGATGACATGGAAGACATTGGTAGTTGCTCATAGAACCAAGTAATTGGATTATCTAATTCCAAAAGATTTTTCTTACATGTAATTAATTATGTATTTCTAAGAGTTCTATGAAGAAAATTTTGATCAAGGAGAAACATAGTAGGGGATAGGCAAGATATTTTGGGATTCATAAGAAATATTTGTTTGTGAATATAAACTATTTTTCTATATATGTATAAATATTTGAAAAGATACATATGTAAGACTATAAATTTTGTCAAGTTACAAAGGATAGTAATCAAGATATTGCATTATATCAATTTATTTACCTATATTTGAGAGACCATGGGATGATGTTAACATAGATTTTATGTTGGGATTACCAATAACTCAAAGATGATTTGATTTGATTTTAGTATTTATTAATATATTTTTGAAGATGACTCATTTTATTGCTTACAACAAAAATAATGATGTATATATAGCTTTTTTTAGAAGTCACATGTGTAGTGTAGGAAATTGCATACCTTACAATTTCACACTATGTTTGGGTCCCTTAATTTATTAGACTTAATTAAGCTTCTAATTTGTCAAATTATGCATTCCAAAGTCTTATTTTTCCCATTTTCTGAAAGGAGAACCGACATTTAATAAATGCAATTAATAATTAAATAACCATGGAATATGTGTTTCCTTGACTTATAGGCCAAGACCCATTCACCCATGGGTGAATGCATCCCCTTTAAGTACCAAGACCCATTTTAAAATATTTTTTTGGCAACATTTTAATGATTCAAATTCAATTTGCAATTGCCAGCTTTTGGAATCTAATTTTTTGGAAATAGATAAACATCTATAAATACATAGTCTTTTTATCATTTGAATTTAACACACTTTATGAATGATGCATGAGCATCCAGTGGTGTAGGGGCAATCTTGCATCACCCAAAAAAAAATATTTTTCCTTATTTTTTTTAGTTGTTTTGAGTCCCATGATGGCACTTAATGGGTGTAAGATAGTTAGAAGTCAAAAAAGGTGAAAAATGGTTACTTACTATTTTTAGTAATTCGGCCTAAATGGGCTCGTATGAACTTGAAAATTTACCCCAAGGAGCATAACTGGAAAATATTTCCAGTGGCAGAAGAATCATCTCAATACTCTATACCATTTGGAAGATATTAAAGTTTTCGTCTCGAGAAATTTCTCCAATGCAACTTCAAATTCAAATTTGAAAACCTTAGAAGCCCTAGAAAAGCTCGAAAATGGATGAAATGATCTTTAGATATTTCGATGTTGTAGATCTCTTTGAAAGCTTTCCATGTTTGATATATTATAATAGAAAATCAGACACCCGAATCAAAAGTTATGGCTCTGGGAACTTGCCCCACTAAAAAGTGAATTTCATTAAAATATCTTCCAGGGTGAAAAATCAAATGGTTGGACTTTTGGCGCCAAAACAAAAGGGAAAGTTACACTTTCTAAAACATGGGTAAACCCACAAAAGTGGTTTACAATTTGAGTGAGGAAGGAAAAGTGGAAAAAATGACCCCATACAAAAAAAATTGGTTTTTGGGGTTCAAATGAGCCCTTAGGTTCGAGCGAACCAAAAAAGGGTTCGAATGAACCTTGGTTCATGCGAACCAGTTAAATGCAAGGTGGACCCCATCCCTCCAAAAAGAACAATGAAAACCCCTTTTTGAAAGGGGGTTCAAATGAACCTTGGTTTGCTCAAACCCCCCCTAGTTCAAGTGAATCCCCCTTTTCCCACCTCCCTGCTCTCTGACACCAAAAAAATAGAATTTTTTCCCTTCGAAGCTCGGGTTGAGGATGAAAATTGAGGAGACTTTAAGAACCTAGCTAAAATCAGGTAGTCCTTAGAACGAGCTATCCAATGACTATAATTTTAATATGTTTTGGTTTTATTATCTATTTATTTTTTTAGTTTTATTAAACATAGGTTTTTCATCGAAAATGAAGCTCTTTATTCTGCACATGTGGAAAAATTGAAGATTATCATTTTTTTTTTGAAAAATATGAGTGCACTAGATATTCAAGTCCTTGATCCAACAAAAAAAATTGAATTTTGATACATACAAAAAAGTTATGCGTTATACGGTCCGCCTATGTCTGAATTGTAATTGGTTTGACTTCAAAACTTGATTAAGGAAAAAATATTCAATAAAACACTATCCAACCAAGTGGAAGCACGAGATATCAGAGTTACAAATCTAAATTTGAAAGAATTAGAATTTTATCCTTCATGGAAAAAAAGTTATGTGTTATACGGTGAGCTTCACTCCTTAAAAATGATGTATTTTGAAAAAAATAGTTTTCGAGGGAGATGGAAAAAGAGGTGCAATTTGATTCCAATTTTTTTGAAAAAAGATATTTAGAATCTACAGACAAAATCTCACGAAACTCTAGTATGCATCATCTTCAAATTACTCACGGTTTAGCCGCTATAGGTGCTCGAAAGTGAATATTTAGTTAGAAAAAAATATTTTAGTGTCTAGTTTAGCCAAAAATTGTAAACCACTATTGTGGGATCACCCATATTCTAGGGTAGTTATTGGTGTAAAATAAAAAGGGTTGAAGGGAGGTTTTAGGGTGGCTCCATTAGTGTAGATTGTGGCTCCAAATAATAGATTTTATTTTTAGAGTTGATTTATTGTAATGAATCAAGCCCATGTGGCTATAGCACTGTAATCTCCAAATCTGTAATTTCATTTTATGAAAGTAATTGAGAGAGCTATTTTTTTTGTCCCAGGCATATTCTGTGTTGATATCTATTGATGTGTTGTGTGGGTTTTGTGCAGTTACATAGCCCTCATCAATGAAGAAATCCTATGAGAAAACATTATTGTCAAGAGCATAATTGAGCATTCAAGAGTAGATTAAAATTAGTCATTTGTTGTAGCAATTCAAGATCCTAACATCATATTCAAGTCTATGTGTGTTCATGTCATCTTGTGAAGGCTAATATGCATTGTTGATCATAAAACATCCAAGCATTTCAAGTATCCAAATCCATGATGCAAAGTAAGATCAAGTTCCTTGGAGTGATGTATTTGACTTCAGTTCTCTAAGGGAAGCCATTGAAGGGTAGTGAGTTGTAGCAAGCATTGTTTATTCATCATTTCCTTCTCCTTTGTCATTATCTTTCTATCAAGGTTTAATTACCAAACTTGGAGTTTGACCAAGGAAAACCCCCATACAAACAAAACAATTTTTCCTCTTTGTGTATGTGCATATTACAAGTTGAAGAAGGATTCAAGAAATATTCAAGGAGAAATTTTGTATTGTTGCACAAGCTATCATCATTGTTGTCAAGCCATAAAGACTGAGTTGCAAAATTTATTTCTAACTTTTCGACAGGGTATGTGCAGGATCATGGTATGCCAAACAAGCCCTTAAGTGGCAATGAAAATTCAGAACAATTAGAGTTAGGCAACTTGATGTAAAAATTTGAATAAGTTATCTATATTATTTCAAAAACATGTAAGAA
>VDFB02058242.1:73643289-73769861 GCA_007258455.2 Sequoia sempervirens | reverse complement strand
ATGCACATGATAGTACAGAGGGAGGATCGAAGATAATAAGTAGACATTTTTATATGAGTGATGATAGATCTCACTCATCCGAAAGAAAGTAATGGGAAAGAAAGGGGTTAAAAGAGGGAGGCCAACTACATCAAAGAAGGAACCATCACCCTCTCTGGAAAATAATGAAAATACAAGTAATAACATACACAATAAGAACCTAGAAGATCAAAATCAAACGAAAAGGGGTAGAGCAAAGGGGTTGAAAAGAGAACCATATCTTGTTATGGAATATGAAGAAAAGGGAAAGAATGATGGAAACTCTGGTGAATTGGTGGATCGAAAACAACTTTTCAAGTTAAATCACTGTGAAGGTTTTCTTATTACACCTATTTTCTTGAATCTCATAAGCCAGCTTGGTTACAGTTTGTGTGTGAGTGACTAATTTGTGTGCTCTTGAGTTCTTGTGATTTTGTTTTTACATGGGTTAATTAATTTAATTTGAAAGTCTAGGTATGTGTTAGTGTATATATAAAGATGATTCCATTATATGTGTGACATGCCTTTGTCATTGTGTTGGAATGTTTCAGTATGCTGTGTTTTGCTTGGCAGTGAAAGAAAAAACTATTTGTAGCATTGGTATTCATGTTTCCAACCTTCTAAAGTATCTTCAAAGATAAAGTTCTACTCTTTGTTTATTTTAATTTTCATACTTGCACATTTCATAGTTTTCTAGTATGTCACTGCTATCTGATCTTGTCATAGTGACTTATCAATCCGTTGAAAAGCATTCCAAGGTAGATATAGTAGAAATATAGGACTGAACAAACGATGACAATGAGAAAAAGTTACCTAAAAGTCAGTTGGCATTCATTTGTAGTATCAAAGCATACATAAAAGGGTGCCTAGGTCTATGCTTTATCAACGTTAAGTGGCAGAAGGAGAGGTCTTTTATAGAGCATCAGCCAAAACATGCACCTAACTGGAAGGTGAGTTAGCGACATGAGGCTTTTGAAAGTGTGCCTAGTAGTCATGAAGCAGTGAGCAGCAAGTAAAAATGGTGCTTGGGAGGATCTAAAATGATGTTTTGAGTGGCATGATGGATGAGAATAGGCACCTAGACCGACAAGACTAACTGAAATTGGTGCCTAGCATTTATTTGACTGAGCTAAAAGGTAGGTACATCAAGGATAGGTGCTTGGAGTGGATGTTTATGCAATGTGAAGTAATGGTTTGAGTTTGAAAGATGTGCAATGCAATGTAATCAATAATATGAATAAATTTTTAATTATTAGTTATGTATTGTGAAGTAATTGCATAACTACTTAGGTTGACTTTGTAAAAACTATATTGTAATTGAAATTTTTTCATCTATCAGCATCTAGTTGTTACTTATGCAATGTGAAGTAATGCTTTGAGTTTGAAAGATGTGCAATGCAATGTAATCAGCAATATGAATAAACTACATAATATAACCATTCTTTTTATGCTATTGTACATCAAGATATTTAACCATTGCTCACTTCATTAAAATTTCAAAGAGTTTAATTATGCACATGAGGAGGCAATTAAATTTCGATTGTCAATCTCTATATATGAAATTATCCAATAATCAAGTGTAAGTGTCCATATACAAAAATGGCATCAACGCCAACTCAAACAAAATTTTACAATATGTGGCATATGCCATCTCGTGATCTATATTCAATATTTGGCATGCCAAAATGTCTATCTCATTCTAAACTACCGGGTGGATCATCAAATGTGGAGCCTCTTTGAAGCACTCATTAGCTCTGAAGGTAGTTGCACAAGAAAAATTCAAACCACAATTGAGATTAGTTATACTATATAATTTAAAATCTAATAATTAACATAAAAATCAATACACATTGAATTATAATTGAACTCTAAAATTGAAATCTTGATTACCTGAAATATACGTCTCTTTGAAGGGTCAGGAGTCCTAGAATATAGCCCTCTCAAAGAACTAACCAAACCATCTTTTTGTAATTTTAAATTCATATAGGTGAACAAAACATAAAACTGATCCAAGTTAGCATACAATTGTCAGTAATAGGAGCATATAAATACCAAACACAAAATAAAATGAACACATACTTCTTTAGGTTGATCTTTTTCTTTATCTCCTTTAGGTGTTTCGACACCTCCTCCTTGAGGTGCTTCAACACCTACTCCTTCAACTGTTCCAATATGTATCAAGCCGTGTTGTGGCCCTTGTCAACAAGGACGAGTAGCCTATAATTCCCTGCATAAAAATGACAAGTACATATGAAACTACCAATCTATGTCGATGTATGTATAATCAATATAAGATCTTAAAATTTAATTCAATCAAATTTGAGTTCAATTACCTTTCCCTTATCCAACATTACACTTCCATAATTTGGACAAGGCTACACCTCACTCGCATAAGGTATTTCCTACAAGAGGAAAATAAGATAAACATATAAGTTATTATATAATTTCATTTTAATGACAATTCAAAGGACAAGAAAGTATACAATAAATAAATGTAAATGAGTGAGTGCAAAAATATATACTGTGTGCGTGTCCAAGCCAAATGAAATGGCCCTCGTGGTGCTATCTCGTCATTTGTCAGCCTCCTGACATCAACTGTTAAATAGACCATGTAAATAAATATTAGTACATTATATCATCTCTCGCTAATATTCATTTAAAACAAATGCAAGTTATGAATTCACAACTTAAATTTTACCTGTGTCACTATTCCAATGTCCCCCTCTCTAGCTTGACTAGACTCTGTACGGTGTGCTCCACTCCCCTATGTCTGATCTATAATGTCCACATCGTGGAAGTCATAATAGGAAGTGTCTAGGGGATGCTCGGCAGGCTGTACAAGAGGACCCAAGCATATTTGGCAGCACATGGAGCAAGTATGTGGTACACAAATATGTGGACCTGACGAGGATGATGCAGTAGCACTCAAGCCATCACCAACATCACCAGAATGTGGCTGAGCTACTACAGAAGCATGTGAAACCAAAAGACCACTCAAAGAGTGAATAGCGTGGATAGTCTGTGTGGCCGCATCCTGCATAATATCTGGATGGTATACTGGAGGTGGCGGAGGAAGGTGAGGGAGGGGAACATGTGGGTGGGGTATTACTCTAACTGCCCCTGCTCTATCCTGGGGCATACCTCCACCAACGCCCTGGAAGGTTCTAATGTCAAAGTAATTGACATGATGCCCTAACACAAACTCAGCATATAATTTTTTTATAAAGTAAAATGATACATCCAAATTGTTGTTCGGTGGTTTCAAAAAAACCATACACCAACGATCTCAAAAGTTTTCTACAATGTCTCTATGAGTGCACCATTTTATAGAAAGTTTTGTTTTATTAACATTAACAGCAAACCAATGCGGGGGTTAACAAATAAAGAGGCTATTTGGGCTTTGGTTATTCCAAGATCTTTCACATCATCATAGGACAATCCACATGCATAATATTCTCTCATGTCTTCTTGCCACGAATGAAAGGCATTATGTTGCGAGGAGAGGGTTTCTATATTTTTAATTATTTCTTTCATTGTGTTTGACATCGAAGATAATCGAGGGACTCTCATATAAACTTCAGAAATGCCCCTTAATTGTTGCAATTTTTCAGAAATTAATTCTTGAATTGATGGCTGTGGAGGTGGTGGAGGTGGTGGTGGTGGAGGTGGTGGAGGTGGAGGAGGTGGAGGGGGAGGAGGTGGAGGAGGTGGAGGTGGTGGAGGTGGTGGAATTAGTGCATTTTCATTGTGCAGCCATAAATCGATTCAATATAAAAACAAATCAATCTAATTAAAATTAGACAATATAAATGAAAATATTATAAAAATACCCTAATTTTTTAAAAAAATCCAACAAAAACCCTAGTTTTTAACAAAAATCTATAAAATTTTCTAATTTTTAATCCAAATACATAAAAAACACTATTTTAAAGTCAAAATCCATTGCAAACATTCAAATTTCATCAAAATCCATGCTAAACTCAAATTTTCATAAAAAATCTATCAAAACCACCCAACTATTTAGGTCCAACCTTTACTGGGAGAGTTATCAAACCAATTATAGGGAAGCCATAACCATCATGAGCTTTTAATCATGCTTTTGATTGTTCATAATCATCTGCATAAAGTTCATGTACATACAATAACTCTTTTTTTATCATATTCACTATGTACATGGGATCAATGAGTATTCCCCTTTTCGGGTTTCTGCAAACTTGATATAAAGAAGACCATCGAGTGTAGTTATAGAAGAATCAATATATGTAAAAGAAATGTCAAACAAAATATTGGTTTTTCCTTTATGATTTTGAATATTAATAATGTTTATAAAGATGGAAAAATCATTATCATCTTCTTCATTATCATTGTATTGAACAAAGTTTGTTGAATGAATTGGTAATGGGCTTGTAAATATTTGTAAGTATTGATTAGGTGAAAAAACCAATTTATTTCCTTTGTCATTAATAGGTCATCCAACTGGATTTGATTAGAATGAGGTCTTGCACTTGGTTATAAATATGCTTACATCTTTCCATATCATGCGAGGTGTATGATATTGAAAAAATGTTTTTGCATTAAAGTTTGGTGGTAAAGGTTTAATTGTTTGAATATGACTAATTGGAGGAAGTTGAATCATATTCTTGTTTAAAAATTGCAACATGATCACATGGAGAGCATCAAACAACTATGAAAATTTCCTATCTCATGGCCTAAATTTATATCTAGAGTTATGTTTACAGTAGTTACTTCTGTCTCAATATTATGAGCAGTTTGACATGAATGTTTATCAAGTAATGAATTTTTTGTTTTTCTTTTTAAATGATTGATAGTTTTTTGAGGCATGACTTATATGATTGACCAATAGGAGCCTATGAAGGGTACCTTCATACCAACTAATCGATATTCGATAATCATGAAGGGTTATACAAAACCGTGTTAAGGATGGATATTTCATTAGCAATTTCTTATCTTGAATATTAGGTTGTAAGTTACCTATAAACACCCTTTGAATGTCAACATCTTGAAGACTATAGGAGAATTTCAAATAAAGGGATTAGTATCATTTCATAAAGTTTTTTATTTTCTCTTTAGGTCCTTGATTACAATGAACTAAATTTGTTAATGTAACTTGAGGACTGATGTTCACTTGAAAGTGTTGGAGGAAATCACTAATGAGTTGTGTAAAGGAGGTAATTGATTGTTTGACAATGAACAAAACCAATCCAAGGCCATATCTTTCAATGATCTAGAAAAGAGTTTCACTATGAGTGAATCTTCAAAAATAAAGTCTCTACACAAGGTAGTAAAAACTAACAAATGGTTATTAGGATATTTTTTACCATTGTACTTTCCAAAGCGAGGTATTTCAATGTTTTGTAGTATAGGTGTATTTAAAATAGTGAACATTAATGAACTATGTGTAAGGTATTTTGGATGTTTACTATTGGTTTGATTTTGGTTTAAGTTTGAAATTTGTTGTTGTAATAATGTCATGCTTTAAATAAAAAAGTTGATTTATCACAAAATCATTGGGCCACATGTTGTGAGAGTTTTTCAAGTATGGTGAACTAGTATGGAGGAATGGTGGGATATTATATTTCATGTTTAGGAGGGGTGATGAATATGGAGGTGTTATAGGTGAAGGGACAAAACTATTATAATTTCCACTAGAAATTCCTAAGCTTGAGTTTAAACCATTGTTATATTCCATCATTGATGCTATGACTGGAGGTGTAAAGTTGGGAATATAAGGCATTATTGTGGGAGAGGAAACTTATTTTCCAAAAGGATTTTGAGCATTAGTCAAAAATTTCGTGAAACTAGCTACCAAAGGAATATTAGAATCTACTATATTAGCTAGGCTACGTAACACTTCTATCCCTTCCTAATCATTTACCAACTTCCCAATGCTATCCAAAAGAGGAATTGCTTCTCCATCCAAAGGTTCAATGCTTAAGAATTGTTGAATTCATTGTAGGTCTTTATCCAATTATTCTAGATTATCATTGGGGACCTTAGAAATAACATATGCCAAGTCCACATAAATGTTAGGTTACAAAAAAGACATGGGTAATGTAGGACTAGGGAGGGAATATAAGATGGATTGGGTAGACATAATACATTGAGTGAAAGAGTTATAAGAATCAAGCTCAACATTGGCTATGATTGCAACATAGGAAGCCATAAGTCTACAACTACATCTCACGTGGGTATTAGTGAAGTGACACAAGGTCATGAAGCTCATAAATTTTCTACAAGATTCAAAACAATTTAATGCTCATACAATGAAGGGAAAACACAAAATAGTCACAAAAACTAAAATAATTTGCACACACAAAACCCAAAACAACATAAGAATCATAGAGATAGAACTATGATCCAAATCTTTGTCAAAACTGATTGGACAGGGAATTGGCACCCTAGACTGATGAGGTTGATTTTTGTTAAATTTAAAATCTAAAAATGAGATATAGTATCTGAGGATCCTAATTGAAGATGTTTAGGTCTGCCAATAGGAATACTTTTAGAAATGCACAAAATTTTAATTTTATATACATGCAGCCATAATGCCTGATTAAATATAAAAACAAATCAATCTAATTAAAATCAGACAATATAAATGAAAATAGTTTTAAAATACCCTAGTTTTTTAAAAAAATCCAACAAAAACCCTAGTTTTTAACAAAAATCTATAAAATTCTCTAATTTTTAATCCAAATACATAAAAAACACTATTTTTTTGTGAAAATCCATTGCAAACATTCAATTTTCATCAAAATCCATGCTAAACTCAAATTTTTCATAAAATATCTATCAAAAAACCCTATTTTGAAAAAAATCAACTAAAATTAAACAAATCTAATTGAGAATTTGATTAGAGCAAATAAAAAATCAAGAATCTAACCTGTTGTAGATGGATTTGAAATCGGATATCTGATTTGCGCTTTCCACTGTGCGCCCGCCGCGGTTAAGCCGAATGAAAATGAGTTTTGGTCGGTTTCATTCGGCCCGAAATAATATATATATGTTTACAAAATCGGATATCCGATTTTGTAAACATATATTATTTCGGGCCGAATGAAACCGACCAAAACTCATTTATATCCGATTTGAATTGGATATCCGATTTGAATCAGATATCCGATTTTTAAATCTAGGTTTTTGCTTTGCCTCGATAGTCACCCGAGCCCCATAAAGTCAACTCGGCATTTTTGCATTTTTGAGTCGTAGAAACACGTATTTTTTTCTCCATTGCCACTTTTTGGCATACCATGATCCTGCACATGCCCGACAGTGGGACTTGTGCCAAACAAAAGCCAATATCCAACATCAGAGGACTATCAAAAGTTATTTTGGAGTCCTAGACTGAGACCCATTCACCCAAGGGTGAATAAGTCCCTTTTCACTTCCAAAAATAAGTTTTTGGTGATAGGTATATGTGTTCAAACCCTTCTCACATCTTGGATTGCAAATAGTCATTTCCATTTCTGTATATTTGGAAATTTGTGTTTTAGGTATTAGGTTTTATTGTTCATTTAGTTTGAGCATTTCAAATCATTTTAGTTTGGTTTCAGATCTATCCTATTGTCCTAAGGACTGAGATCAAGATCTGATTGGCTCACCATTGAGGTTGAAAGTCAATATTTACACCTTGTGATCTCTTTCCTAATGAAATCCATGGGGAAATGTGCCTATTAAGATCCCTAAGGTTTTGTGAACATCCCACATCATAAAAAAATTTGGGGATCCCTTTTCCCTACATTTCAATATGATTACATGGGTTACCTAAGAGTTTTGTATCAAAAAAGGATTTAAAATTTATTGATCATTTTTGGAGAACCTTGTGGAAGAAGTTGAACATGTAGTTGAAATTTAGTTTAGCATATCATGTACAAATTTATAGATATGTAGAATCTATATAAACAAGAATTTGGGTAACATATTGAAATATTTAACAAAAGAAAGGGTGGGTAGTTGGGATGTAACATTACTATAAAATATATTCTCATACAATATGCCAATAAATAGAAGTACGTGTAAGAAACTATTTGAGATTGTATATGCGTAGAATCCTAGAAATTCTTTCAAGTTGAGATATTTTAATACAAATCATAAGAAGGGTGTTATAGTAGAAAATAATGCAAAACATATGAAGTATCTAGATGAGGAAGTAAGATTTTAATTAGAAAGGGTGAATCTAAAGTACAAGATATGTGTGGATCAAAAGAGGAGACATAATTATTATAAGGTAGGATTCAAAGTAATAGTTTATCTAAGAAAATAAACATTTCATACTAGAACATATTATAAATTGAAAATGGTTCAATTTATACTATGTAAAATAAATAAATTTGATAAGAAACTAGTATTAAGTGAAGTTACCAAAAGATCTTGTGTATTACTATTGTTTAACATTGAAAATTTATGTGACTACCATGAAGGAGAATAATAAGAAATTAGAGTGAAGAAAAAATTGAGTAAGAAAAAAAGATTAAAGTAATGCTAGACAATATAATTGAAAGCACCAAAAATATAAAGTATGAATAATATTTGGTAAAATGGAAAGGAAGGCTTATTTAAGATTCAACTTAGTTATATTTAGCTAAAGCGAACCATTTTGGCTTTCCTCTAACTAAAAGAAAGGGACTCACTTTTTAGTTACTTGATATGTTTGATGTAGAAGTATCCCTCACCTAAAGTAAACATGTGTCACTATAAATGTTCTTTAACATTTATTAATCTTGTAGGTATTTGAAGTGTTTTCTAACTATTTGGAGTGTTTTTTGATTGTTTTCCAACAAAGCATAATATTTTTCCAAACTATTGCATTTCTCTTCATTTTTTGATCTTTCAAATAATATGCATATCTATCACCATAGACATAGGTTGTATTAAATAATTTTATTCTTTTGTATTTTGAATATATTGATTTTTTTATTTAGAAAATAAGAATCAATAAGAATTCTACCTATTTTATTTACATTGAACATGAAGTTTTTCCGATCATGTCTATATTTTCTATCATTATGACATGGGATAAATAGGGAATATACAATAAAATCTTTTTGAATATGATGAAATTATAAATCTCACACCAATTCCTAAGGTTATAAATTTCAATTTATACCCTTAGAGAGTTTGTGCATGAAACCAAATTGTATATGGAGCCTCCTAGATCAACTTTCATCATTGAAGGTAAATATGAATGTTACATAACACAGGATAGAAGGCGATCTACCTAATTCCAAGGCCAACTAATGATAAAATAATTAAATATTAGATTATTTTTATTATTTTTTAGACTACAAGAATTAAGTAGCCCCCCTATAAACTATAGTGCACATGATAAACTATTTTCACGTGACCGACGAAATTGGCAAGACACACCCTTTAATGCCATGAGAATGGGGAGAAATTGGTAAATATTGGGACTATTGACTCTTAGTGCATTCCCCTAATTTTTAATAACACCTATTCATGAGGTGGATATATTTATAAATCCACCTAGATATAAAGGTGAGTTTTATATATTATTTAAGATAAATTATATCATTTAAGGTAAACCAAACAAAAGAAAAGATTAGGCTAAGTAGTGATGCATAATGAATAAATTCAAAGTGAAAATTAAAAGATCAAGTTAAGAATTATGATATGAGATGCAATTTTTTTAGTAAATTAGAAGAAACATCTATCTCTAAATTTTTAAATATCTAATTTGATTTTTTTTATCAAATAGGTTAGGCCTAGCATGTTGAAAAATCATTGAAGTTTGTTTGTGATTCTTATTTTATACATTATCATTCACACTTGGACATTAATTCTCTTAGACACTCAGTTTGAATGTTATAATTTTGTTGAATGTTGTGAATGTAATTTTTGTTGCACGGTTAGAAATTCCTTAATTGAACCCTCCAACCTAGTACTACATCAAATTTTTAAATTAAAATATACTTAGAAATCTCCCAAAGTTTACACATAAGTTAATAGAAATAACACAAGCTACTGAAATTATGGTAGATACTAGATGATTGCAATCACATCCTCAAACCATAAATAATGCTAAGACATTTTTAGAATAAAATATAATCATATAATAGGAAGATGAGTACCTAAGAACCTATCATGAGGATAGAGGATTTTTTTACTACTTCAAAGCCTCCCTCATTTAGGCCTGTGTTCAATCTATTTCAAGTCTATCGTATATTCAATATGTATTATCCTAGTTTATTATGTTCTATGAATAATAAATGAATTTATACGAAGCAATTAAATTTATTATCCTTTCCATGCATGGTGCTTTATGATTAGAAACGAAAATGGGTAATAAAAGTAATAAGACACCAAGGTTAGAATGTGGCTCAAATTTTTTCTTTGAGTAATAGTTATCATGGCTACAATATTAGAATAAAATTATAAAAGTAAATATAGAAGCTACACAGACATAGACACATGGAAATAGAATTGAAACAATAATAAAAGGATTTGTAAAGGGGAAACACTCTAAAGGCTTCACTCAAGAAGTTGTGAAGTGGTAAGAAGATGCTTTTTTAGGATTCAATGAGTTATAGACATGAGAAATTCTACAAAGAAAGAATCTGAAGTTGCAAGGATATCAAATAAATGTGTGAGTATACATAAGATTTCAAAAAGAGTGATTAGAGATTAGTTGTCACTGGAATTGCACCCATGTTAAACCTATTGTGCAACATTGTAGTGAAGCATGGGATTGATCTCAATGTGTGGGACCTTGCATATGAAATCAAACCTCCAAATAATTTTATCTCCTTTCTAACCTAAATGTAGCAATATTGGTCCAATCCAACACTAAATAACTCTAAGATTAACCCTATTCTATCAACTTGAAAAGGTAAAAGGGAAGAGATAAATGTAGAAAATGAAATGGTGGTGATGTACCTAGAATAAAT
The DNA here is from genome assembly GCA_007258455.2 of Sequoia sempervirens. Classification (NCBI taxonomy): domain Eukaryota; kingdom Viridiplantae; phylum Streptophyta; class Pinopsida; order Cupressales; family Cupressaceae; genus Sequoia; species Sequoia sempervirens. The sequence continues at coordinate 73,758,918 of VDFB02058242.1, read as the reverse complement.
TATTTTTCTTCATTCCCACTACACCATAAAGAAATGAATAATTTCTCGGAGAACTCACATAGTTCTCTATTATGGTAGTTCCTAAAGGTTTGAATGAAGGTTAGGTTTTTTCAAATAATGAGAGGGAAATATTTAATCCATATTTAGCACTTGTAAATAAGTTTAACACAACATCCAATCATAGAAAACATATAAATAATCATACAATCATAGAGGAAAAAGGATTTTCATTGTATGAAAGCTATGAGAAGAGGTAAAATAGTAGTTTTATTTATCCAGAGGCATGAAGCTACTTGGCAATTGCAAAGATGTAAAATGCATGTATCTACTAGAGAAAAAAGGGAAGAAGCCTTTGCAATGAGCACAAATTTACTTTTAAATATCAAAAGGGTGTAGGGGAAAGGAGTATTTAATAAGAAAAGAAACCCTAGCCACAGCCTTGCAATGATACCAAACATATACGCATGGGAATCCCCCTTTGAAAGACATGCAAATTATCCCAAAATACCCTTACCATGTTTTTGCATTGATGATTTTATGGAGGAAGGGTATAAATCCCCATAAAATCCAACAAAAAATTGAGATTAGGTTTGGCCTTATGTCAAAAAAGGGGTTTGCAATTAAATAAATATAGCATAGGTATTTCCTTTCACTTTAGAATTTGTGAAAAATGAGTTAAAACCCCTTATGGGGCCTCTACACATCAATGTTTGGTAGTTGTAGGAGTTGTTGTAGCATTAATGTTATTTTCCAAGGATTTATCCCTCTATTTCAGCCTTTTCAAAAAAATTACCCTCATTTTAATATGTAGCCTTACCATCATTTTAATGAAAATGAAGAAATTTTTTCAAGATCAATGGATATATCCCATCATCTCTAAAACCTCCACATAATCTTGTAGACCCTTGTAACTCCATAAAACCTCTCTACCACCCCTTTTTCTTTATTGGATCCTTATTCTTTGATTTTATGCAGATTAAACCTTCATCATGTATTAGCATAACTTTAATTAAGATGTGGATGTGTCTCGGCATCATTAGAATTTCTACAAGGTCCTTTATTTTTTGTTCTTCTCAAAACCCCTTCTTATGGGAAAATTGGCCCTTGTTGGACTTTACAAAACTTTTGAATCCTTTTGGATATGGTGGGAAAACACCATGCATTGGGATAATTTTGGATTTTGCTAAAATCTCTACAAGGTCTTCAAGACCCCAAAAATATTGTCCTCTCCTTTCATGCTTCTTCAGGCACCTTCATTCCATTCTTCCTTATCTTTGTGGAAATTTGACCCCCATCCAGATATGTGGAAACTTTGGAACCATTTGAATATTATAAAAATTCAAGCAACATTAGATGCATGTTAAAAGTTGGCTAGCATCAAGCCCATGCAAATCTTGGACCCTCATTTGAATTACACCCTTTGAACAATGGACCAATTCACTTAGAATTATCCATATGTTGTCTATTCCTTCAACTTTTGGATTTTGTGGAACTTGGACTTCCAAATGAACATGTGAAACATTGGTCTCCTAGTGAACCTTTTGGGAATTTTCATCCCATCTAAACTTTGCATGAGGTTTTCTTCCATCTATTTTTTTTGGGAAATTCACTTCCATGTAAACATTTCTCTTTGACCAATTCACTTACTCTTATCCACAAATCCATCCTTAGATAATTTTGAACTCGATCAATCCATGCATAATTGAGACCCTCATCTAAATCATGTGGGATTGGGATTTTCTATTGAACATTATGGGAAAACATCTCAAAATTGAACATGTGGAAAAAACCTTTGGAACTAACCATGTAAGACTTGGGTTAGTATCTAAACATGTATCGATACCTTAAAAACTCCCACAATGTCCAATAAACACTCAGATATCTACAAACTTCAACTTACTAGAATTTGGATTTCTTTGGGTTATATCCTATCAGCCTGAAACTCTCATAAGATCTTGTAGACCCCAAAAATTCCATCAAGATTTTAATTTATTCTCTTTTCCTTTTCTTTTTATGTCTAGATTCCCCATTTTCTCTTATTCCCTTGTAAAGGGTCATAGATTCAAGGGAAACTAGGAACTCATCAAATTTTCCTACAACTTTGAGAACCATCGAAAAATTTTATGAATTTTCTTAGTCACTTTTATGTTCCATATTTCTTAGCCATTTAAAGACGGAGATGTGAACTGAAACTTGTCAAAGGTTCATATAGTTATACAAACCTTAAGAAGCTTTGACTTTACTTTCGTTCATATTTTTCTTCATCTCAGCTCCATGCTTCATCAGGGGATTATCTGGAACCAAGAACCAATATGAGGTTTCCATAGCTTTAGGAACCAATAAAAGCTTTGATGAATCTTATTGCTTAATGCCTAAGGTATGAAACTATAAGGTCAAGGGAAGAGTGTGAACCAAGAACCATCAGAGATTTTGGTGGTTTTGAAAACCACTCATAGCTTCATCAATTTTCATCCAAAATTCCCAAAATTTGAATTGGAAATACCCATTTGGGAGCTCTACGGGATAGGAAACTTAGACAACCCTCACACTTAGTCAATTTCATGATTTTTAAAATTTGAAAATTGGCTAAGGACAAGGAAAGGAAAATCAATAATATCCAAAGAATATTTGACATGGATGAAACCATAATAATTTCTCCATTAATTATTTCTAGTGGGAAGAAACAAATAGGGAACAAGTTGTCAACATTTTGGTAACTTTTGAAGGATGTTTTCCTACTAAACATGAAATCTAGAAGCTTTAAGCATCCATTGGGCACAAATTCAAGGTTTAATGACAAATAAAAAGGGTTTTCCTTAGAACACCACAAAATAGGGAACAAAATGTGCAAAATGAACTTGGAGGAAAACAAAAAGAGACCTAGATCATGTATACCTCTAATGAGAATGCAAAGTGTACAAAAAAACTTGTAGGAAAAATAACAAATAAGTTAATGCATACTTGGTTCATTACAATTTTACCCCCAAAACAAGGCTCAAGATGTATCCCACATACTGGGATTGGAAGAAATTTACCATCTAGCCTAGAAATATTGAATGTGTTGGCCTCTTTATAGCTGGTTACTACATTTGGACCACTCCAAATGGCATCAAAATTTGTATGTCTTTCAACTTTCACTCTATCTACATTGCACTTCAACACAAAATCTCCCTATTTGAACACTCTTTTGATAGAATTATTTTAAAAATTCCTCTTGACCCGTGATTGGTGAGTATCAAGGGTATCCATGGCCTTGTTTTTTATCTCCTCCAACTCCATTAGATCAACCAAATTCAATGTAATTGCATCATTTTCTAACATCTCTAGCTGTTATGATAGCTATAGTGATAATGGGGGACTTGCTTCCATTCCATAAATAAGTTACAAGAAAGGGGAATTACAATAGCTCTCTTTGGATGGATTATATCAACCCAAAGGGCTATCTTGAGCACACTATGCCAAGACCTCTGATTATCTTCAATGGTTCTCTTAATTACATTGATCAGGTTTTTGTTGGTGGACTTAACCAAGCCATTACCCTTAGGGTAATAATTTGATGATGTTTTCAATTATATACCATGCTTACCTACCCACTCACTAATTTGGGTGCCAATAAATTCTTTCACATTATCAAAGATGATGGTGAAAGGGACACTAAACCTAATTATCATTACAACTAGGAATTCCATAATTGAAACCTTTTTAGCATCCTTTGATGTAATTACCCCTATCTATCTAGTGAAATAGTATGTGTAGACACGAAAAATGTACCAATCACACTTGATCTTGATTACTAACACCATTTCATCCAGAATCATCTTCTTAGCTAAATCATCACTCTTCGTCCCTTAATTAAATAAATCATCATTTATCTAATTAAGTCATTCTCTCTTGTTAATTAAATAAATCAAAGTTATTTAATTAACCCTCTGGTCTCTATTTAATTGAATAATTCATTTTATTTGATTAAATCTCTAACGCCATCTTATTAAATTAAATAAATTAAACCTTATTTGATTTAATCTAACAACACCATCCCTCTTTAATTAAATAAATCATATCCTTTATTTAATTAAATCTATATCATTTTCCTCCCAGCTTTGATTTAAATCAACCCAAAAATCTAAATCAAATAGTCACATCATCTAATCCCTCATTAAATTAATTAAACCTTGATTAATTTAATCCTAATCATCCAATTTCTCTAGATTTTGCCACTTGCACATGAAAATACATTTAATAGATTTATTAAATCCTTATTTTCTTTCAACTTGGCATCTTTAGGGGAATATTCCTCTTAGTTTGAAAATCCCTCCAAGTGGATTTGTCCTTCCAACAAGACATTCATTCCCTCTTACGTGTCCTTGTGCATTGAGCCAAGTTGCATTTAATTCATTCTTTTTCCCTCTTACATGTCATTTCATGATTTTCAAATTCCACCTAATTTCATTTATTGTGCACATTCACCAAAATGTGCTCAAGCTTCCTCCATTCACATCTTGACAAGTGGCACTTGCCCATTTGATGTTGAATGATCCCACATTGCTCCATTTTGATCATTTCTCCATCTTTTCTTTCTATAAATAAGAGGCTTCTCTCCTCATTTTGATCATCCACAATTTGAGCAAGTCTACTATACTCAATTTCATCCTCAAACATATCCATTTTATCAAGTTTATAGCTAGGTTATTGCAGATTTCTTCATGGAGCTCAATTGAATCTTCAACCAAGTGGATCGCTCATCAACATTGCATCATAGGAGTTGGGAAAGGGCCAATTTCCACATCAAATTGGCACCAATTCCCCCATGGGATCAAGATTTTGCTTTGCATTGAATAGGATTTGATAACTTTTGTTTATGTTTGCTTATGTTCTTCATCTCATTTCTTTTTCTTTGCAATTTAAATGAATTTCATGGGGAATCTTGATTCTCACTTGCATTTGATCTAATATTGTGTTTGTTTCTTGTGTTTGTGCAGGTCTAGGATTGGGGTTCTACATTTTGGTGCTAGAAGGAGGGAAAATCTCAAGTTATAATCACATTTTTTAACAAAATTTTGTTTTTTTCTCTATTTTTTGGTATCTATAGGGAACTGGGCTGCTGTGAGTCCAGCGGCACCATACAACACCGCTATCAGTCTAGTGACACCATACAACATTGCTACAAACTCCAAACTCCACCACTGCAACCTTCCTGCCCAGAAATTCAAATTTTCAAACTGTGATGCTGGTCCAATTTCTAGGCGCTGGAATTTTCAAATTTCAAACTACGCCGCTAAGTAAAATTGCACCGCCATCACGCTCTCTGGTCTATTGCAAAGTGCTGCTTGCAGACCTAGTGGCACTATATAGCGTCGTTGAGTTCTTCAAACAGCGTCGCATATGCGGATTGCGCCATTGGAGTGAAGTAAAAAGTGAAATTTCAGTTTTTTTAAAACATGTGATTTTTTTATTTTGATCATCTGGGATATTGATTGCTTTCCTGACCTCTATTTTGTAGTTCTAACTAGTTTTTTGCAAGTTGGCTTAATCAAAGGTGAAGAAGGGAAACCAAGTTGAAGTTTCATAATGACATCACTATAATATTTCTTCTATGGATTTGTTACCTTTCATGTGCTTAGGACACACTAAAATTCTTTTGGGCACTAAAAAGAACACTAGAAAAGCTTTCATTTTTTGCTACAAAGGTTAAAAAGAATTTTAGACAAATCTACTAGATTTTGTTTAAGGTTAACAATTGAACAATCAAAATTTCATACTTCTTTTGGTGCTTAAAAAGAAGTCACTTTTGCTTTGAAAGGATAAAATGAACATGTGCTTCTTTGTCTTGTAATCATTTACCCAAAGTAATACCATCAAAAAGACGTATGCGCTTCTCTCGTGGCTCATGGTGATCTTTAGAATCAAAAGGCTTTTTGGTTGTCTTAAGTTGTGTAAGTGATTGCCTCCACATTTCATTTGGGATTAAAAATTGAACAAATCTTACGAGTGTGAGTGGAACATATTACATGTGTTCTCTCTTTGTTTCTCAACAAAGATCGGTCAAACTACGGATGTGTTTGCTCGCTTCTGTGTTATCTTAAAGGGCCTACCTTGTGGGAAAAAGTAATCACCCAAGGGAACGACCCAACCGGAAACATGATAAAACCAAGTGACTTCCAACCGGTATATAAATGTGGGTACTTGTTGAAAGGAAAGTATCACGAGGATTATTCTGACAAGAAGGGAAATAATGGTCTCTCGCCGCATGAATGGTTCCCCATGAATGGAATGCCCACATTAAAGCCCTTGTTTAGAAAAGGCCAAAATCCTTGATCTATTTGTTGGTGCAAGAACGTTCGTTCTGAAGCTGCCCCACACTTTTACAGCTTTTAGTAGAAATGGAAAGTATGCCATGGGAGATTCATGGGTACTGATGCTTGGTTGACCCGAGAAGCAAGTGCACTATAAGGGGGAGCCTGTGTGGTCAAGCATCTAACCATTTGCTAAAAGTAGGCATAGCCAGACTTGTCCAAGTGGCGATTCAAAAAATACAGTCTTTCATATCCATAGGATTGTGCATGTTCTCGAATCAAAACACTTTGCTTGATCATAAACATTGGGAAAAAAACATTCAACATTTTCATCAAATTTCAAACCCTGTAGCAAGTAAATATCTTTGGAAAAATTCAAGTGTTATTGCTTGCCCTAGGGACTCTATCTCTAGAGGTTTCTAAATATTTGGGTTTATATCTCAATTTTCTTACTAAAGTCAACAATAGGTAACTTTTTCCTTGATTTCATTGAAGTTCCACATAATATACCTTGTGAGATGAGAAGAAGTTAAGAAATTGGACATCTAGCTTAAAGACCTAATCAAAGAATTGTTTGTGGTAAAAAGAAGTCACTAAGCAAAGCTAAGAACAATTGAACCCACACATGTGTCTCAAATGATTTCATGCAAGATCAAAATCTGGAAACCAAATTCAAAAGATCTTAGTCCAAAAATCATCAAAAGCGTCTCTCAACGCTCTACGAATTCAGACAAAGATTGCTTTTCAACTTTTACAGAAGAGCTTCAAACAATCCCAATTTGTACTTGTTTTATTATTGTCAAAATCCAAATCTTTTTCGGGAATTTGAGCACCTTGTTTAGAGTAAAGCATGTTCTTCAAAACTGAGGTCTTGTAAACAAAAGTCTTTTTAGGTACACATAGGATCAAAGCCAAACTTCATCCATCTTTCAAACATCAATCAAAATCATCTCACCAACAACTCTTGAAAATCATGAAATCATCCTTCATGCTAGACTTTTTGGCAAATCCATGAATCCAAAATCCCTGAATCAAAATCCTTGAATCAAAACATCAAAGCATTTTATTTGGCTAAGTATGTGTAGATATATCCTTCTCCATATACTTAGTTGAATTATCATCAAAACATATTTGTTTGGTTAGGTGTGGGTAGATGCATCCTTCTCCCTACACTTAGTCAAATTATCATCTTATGAGCAAGTCTATCCCGTAGATAACATCCAAAATCTTGGGATCCATTTTTTCATTATCCAAAAATAAAAACAATCTAAAACCAAGTCAAGGTCAAGATCAAATCCAAGAATCCAAGAATCCAAAAAAGTCCCAAAAGTCTAGCATCCCCTCTCAAGATCTTCTAAGAGTTTAATCATCCATATCATCCACCTTCCACGCATTTCACCATCACACCTTTGATCCTTAATCATCCTAGATCTTCTCTTTTGAGCCTCATTTTATGGTTCAAACAAGATCGCAACACAAGAAGAACATGGAGACCAACAAAGAAACATCAACTTGAAGTGACCTAAGCCAAACTAATTCCAAATGAATCTCGTTGGATCAAGCAATCCCCTAACTAATCTTCCTTCATCATCACAAAATCCACAAGAGGAAGGTCAAGTAGAGGATATCACCAATAACACCTTCAGGATGACACAAGATGAGATCACTGATATGGTCCAAAATCCTAAAAAATCATAGAATTGTCAACATCATGATGAAGCTCCATCCCTCACAATACATTCTTGAATTAGCAAAACAAGGGGCTAAATTCCCTTCCGATTACGATGTGAGCATTATTGTGGAACAACCTCTAGGGTTCATGCCTCCTATTTCATCCATGCCCCCAATATCATCCACACCTCCATTCCAAAGCATCACCCAACCCATCCCCCAAATTACATCATCCATTGCTCCAACTCAACCTATTATTAACAAAGGGAGCACATTTCTCAATGCACTACAAACGCACCCCCTCGTGAGTAACCAAGATTTAGACGCAAACACTATCTTGGGGAAAATCATACCCCAAAATCCATTACACCCATATTTCCTCCTTACCTTTCATGATCCTAATGACCCATCATCATCATTTCACACAACACCCCAAACCTCTCTCCCTATGACCTCACAAGGAGAAGGAGACTTATTTGGACCAGGGGGCATCTTTGACCCTTCATCTTCATCATTTCCCCAAGGAAGTATGCCACTCACTTTTCCACCACTTCCACCCTTGCCACCAACATCAACATCAACTCTTAGTTTGGGGTTACCTCTGTTGCCACCACTCATTCAAAACAATCCCCCAACCATCAATCAAAGCATCATATCGAATCCTCCCATCTTGCCACCAATATTGCAACAATAGATGGCAACCATCCCAATAACACAAGAAACCACCACATCATCAACCATTCCCCAAATATCTCAAAACATAGTCTCTCAAGGACCAAGCATATCAATCACACCATCCACTACACAAATCCCAATCATCAATACAACAGTTCCTCTCATCACAACAACAAACACCATACCAAATCCACTGCCACCACCACCACCTCCACCACCAAACACAAATATGTCAAACCAATATAGCATTGTGTTACAAGCCACTCAACAAGCTTCCTATCAAAAGGAACTTAATCAAATCCAAAAGAGACAAGCCGCACAACTAGCTGCTTAACAAGCACAAACACAATTAGCTGCACAACAAGCATAGCAAGCATAACAAATAGCACAAGTCGCTCAAGCAGTGCAATCTGCTCAAGCCGCACAACAAGCATGACAAGCAGCTCAAGCCTTGCAGGCTGCACAAGTCGAACAAGCTGCCTAACAAGAACAAGCCCAGGCTCAAGCACAAGCACAAGCACAAGCATAGGCGCAAGCACAATACCTTGCACAACAACAAGCATACCAGCAAGTGCTAAAGCAATACCAAGAGCAACAAGAAGCATCCCAACAACAAGCATTGTTGGTGCAACAACAATAGCAAGCACAACAACAGGACCAACAACAAGTGTTGTTGATACAACAGCAAGTGAAAGCATACTTGGCACAACAAAATGTGTAAGCACCATCCACCAACACAACAACCAATCCACCCATCCCCCCAACAAGTGAACCACCGCAGAACACCTTCATCCCACCCCCTGATCCGTAAAATGACATAACCACACAAATCAAGTTTCTCTCGCAACAAGTGCTTGATCTTCAACTAGGGAAAACCACAAAGACACCCAACAACTTGTGTCCCTATCCATTTGACAGGAGTCTTGTAATGAAACCATTCCCAAAGGGATTTGAGATCACCAAATTTGATAAATACTAAGGGATGGGAAACGCTGAAGATCACATCAGGGAATTTCAAGTTCATTGCATGGAAGTCACATATGGCGATACATATATGATGTGGCTCTTCCCTCAAAGTTTGGCTGGCCATGCCATGGAGTGGTTCTCTCGCCTTCCTCCTAGCATCAAAAAGTTCCAAGAGATAGTAGACGCATTCATAGAAAATTACGCATTCAATATCGGTATGGATGTCAGTCTAGAGGAATTATCAGCTCTTAAACAAGGTAAAAATGAATCATTTGCTTCTTTCCTACAACGATGGCAATCCAAGGCCAATAGGAGCAAATGGGTCATGCCAGAAGAACAACAAGTTTGCACCATCATCTCCAATATGGAGGGAACCTTGACATTTCATCTTAAGGTGCAAGGGATCACCACATATGACCAATTGATCTCCAAGGCACTTAACATTGAATGAGCCCTTATTGCACAAGGAGGGAGACCCACATATCCTAAACAACAAAACAATTTCCCATCCACCAGCTACAACGACAAACCTCACACATGGTGGAAAAATAGAAACATTACCAACGATGGTGTTGTCGATGCCAAAGTTTTCATCAGCGCTCCTCAACAAAACACACTAGCACCCCAAAAACAACCCCAAAACAACAATTAGAACAATCGTCAAGCTAACATTGTGACTCAGCAACCAAACAATCAAACAGTCAACAATGTGAATGATCAAAGGATGCCACCCCAGCGAAACAAAAAATCCCCCAAGCAAAAGTACACAGCCCTTGGGGAATCAGCTGAATCCATCATGAAGAGTCTAGTGGCAGAAAAACTCATCACAATCCCCACCTATGAAAATTATCAAGAACCCTTGGTGAAACCACCGTGGTACAATGAAAATTACCTTTGTGATTTCCACAAAATCAAGGGACACACCACTACCAGTTGTATGAGGTTGAAGAACTTAATTCAAGATCTCATTGATGATAAAATCATAAATGTGAAACAACCAGCGAGAAATCAAAATCTCAAGATCTACACGAATCTGATTCCCAATCATAACAACAAAGGGAACAATAACAATGATAAAGGGAAGGGTACATTCAAAAGTGTGAATCATGTATATGACTATGTCGTCGCATCCCTAGATGAGTATTGCAGTGTTATCACCATCAAAGGAGCCCAAGCTAATTGTGGAGTCACCACAAGAGGTGGAAAAATCACCATCGCAGGGTCATCTTAGCCTCCTAGAGCACCCACTTCCAACCCAAGATCTGTTCCTAGTGGCTATAATGTCCATGATCAGTTGAAAAGAACCCCAAATCAGATCTCCATCATGGAGTTGTTGAAGATATCATCAACGCACAAAAAGATCCTTGGAGAAGCATTGACTTCATCCACCATTTTCATGGATCTTGATGTTGAACAATTCCAAGCTATGGTTGGAAACATCATTACCCAAAATCTTCTTACATTCTCTGATCAAGAATTTCCCACCCAACCATCTCACAATCGTGCACTCCATCTGGAGGTCCTAGTGCATAAGAACAAAGTCAAGAGAGTCTTGGTGGATGGAGGTGCGGGTTTAAACATTTGTTCCCTCAAGATCATAAAGAATATAGGAATCTTAGAGGATTCCATTGAAAAAGGAAAAGGCATCACAATCAAGGCTTACGATGATCAAGAAAGAGTGTCTTAGGGAACTATCCAACTCCCTATTCAAGTAGGGCCAATAATTATGGAAACCACCTGTCAGGTCCTTGACCTTGATTTTCCTTACAACATTCTCCTAGAGCGTCTGTGGATCCATGGGATGCAAGTAGTGGCTTCAACCTTCCACCAATGTGTCAAGTTCACATACCAAGGCCAATAGGTCACTATCCATGGGGATCTTGAACCCTTTTCTTACTACAAGAGCCTAGAAGCAAAATATTACAAAATCCCCCAAGTGCTTAACAATGATGAGGGCCCATCAACTCCATACATTGATCCAACTACTCTCGCCTCCACTTCTGTGACAGAGACACCCACCATCCCCGCCATCTCTGATATTAAGGTAATTATCCAAGACAATGGGTGTGGACAATATAAAATTCCAAAAAATGTTTTTATGGTAGGAGAGTTACCACAATATCCCAGGTCACGAGGACGACCATAATCAAATGATGCTTCCTCATCCCAAACCTTCACAGTAGGCTCCTCCAACTTCAGAAGTTGGGGACATCTCAATTGCGAAGTAATAAAAGAGGACCCATCCCATCTCCTGTACCAAGACAATAGACCAACAACCAATCTACCTATGGATGATAGTAGTAAAGGCTTACTAATGATGCTCACCATGGGCTATGACAGAAACAAAAAGCTTGGACAAAATGAAAATGGACTTCTAGTACCCATCATTCCTGAGACGTGAATGAAAAATATTGGCCTTAGATGTACCCCTCTGATTATAACCATACGTGGTCCAAATCCCCCAATTAAGAAGGTCAAAACTCCTCAGCAAATGGCAGTCACCCTTCAATTACTCGTATCCACTGGTCTTCCTTTAGACAACTTCACCTTTGACATAACTGAGGTTTTTAGTAGTAGTGATGATGAGGAAGATACCATAACTGAATTACCTATGCTTTTCGAGAATTCCTCTCTCCTCATGATTAGCACCATGTCATTTGAGTCAACCAGTCAAACCCATGAGATCAACCTAGTCTACCCCCAACTCATCGATTACAACCAATGAGGACCACCAATTCTAGACACTTTAAAAAATGATGTTCTCTCAAAATTCATGGGACTGCAGAGAACGATACCATGCGGAGATCACAAGGTTGGGTTTGATATCATTTTGGACACACAAGCTTACTATGGGGAGATGATTGAATCCTTTAGTTGCAAAAGCAAAAATTTGAGAATAATCTCAAGGTCTTTGAGTGAAAACCACACTGTGGCACTCTTTGACCCTAAAATAGTAAAAAAAAAGGATGTGTCCAATGGTGAAAACCTCTCTGAGGCGCCTGAGGACGAATGATTCAATCTTCCTCTCAATGCTCTACATCAAGAAAAGTCAGTGGTTCTAGCTGAGAGGTGCAACCCAGTCAACTTATGAACAAAAGAAACTCTGCATATCACATTTTATGCTAAATCATTGATGTTCGAAGAACAAGAGCTCCTAGTTGATTTTTTAAGGGAGAGAAAGGTCAACTTTTCATGGAGCTATGCTGACATGCCCAGGCTTGATCTGAAGATTGTAGTCCACCATCTAGTAGTTTACCCCGAAGCAAAGCTTGTCAAGCAGAAACTCAAAAAAATGCATCCCCAGATAGCCTTGTTAGTCAAAATGGAATTGAAGAAGCTACTTGATGCAGGGTTCATACAACCAATCGACTATCTAGAGTAGGTATCAAATATGGTTCATGTTTCAAAGCCCAATGGGGGCATTCGTATATGCATAGATTTTAGAGACCTGAACAAGGCATGTCCCAAAGATGACTTCCTGCTTCCCAACATTAATATGATTGTAGATATGACCACGAGACATGAGATGCTTTCATTGATGGATGGATTCTCTGGGTATAACCAAATCATGATAGCCAAAGAAGATCAACATAAAACGTCTTTTACTTGTCCATGGGGGACATATTGTTGGAACATGATGTCATTTGTCCTAAAGAACATTGGAGCAACATATCAAAGAGCCATGACCTTAATCTTTCATGACATAATCAATAAGACTGTAGAGGATTATTTTGATGACATATTGGAAAAATCCAGAAAGAGAAGGGACCACATAGTAGCATTAAGTGCCATCTTCAATAGACTTAAGGAATACAAAGTCTGCCTCAATCCCAAGAAGTGTGTCTTCGGCGTACAATCAGGGAAGCTGTTGGGATACATTTTTTCTATGAGAGGAATTGAAATAGATCTTGCTAAGGTATAGGAAATGCTTGAGATGGAGGAACCTAGGACATTAAAACAGTTGAGAGGCTTACAAGGCAAGCTCCAGTCCATCTGTCGGTTCATAGCCCAGCTAGCAGACAAGTCAATCCCCTATTCCCACCTACTCCACAACGGGGTAGTGTACAAATGGGATGACAAGTGTGATTAGTCCTTCAACAAGATCAAAGAATATTTTCTCACACCTCCAGTGCTTATGCCACCAATCCCAAGAAAGCCTCTAATCCTCTACATATCAGCAATAGAAGTAGCTCTCGGTGCTCTCCTAGCTCAGCACGATGAAAACATAACAAAAAGGGCCATCTATTACATTAGCCAGACCATGGTAGGGAATGAGTTAAATTATTCCTTCATCAAAAAAGCTTTCCTAGCAGTGGTGTTTGCCTCACAGAAGTTCAGACACTACATGTTAACACACAAAATCAAACTCATTGTCAAAATTGACCCACTCAAGTACCTACTCTCCAAGGAAGTGCTCAATGGAAGGATGGCCAAGTGGGTCATGATCCTATCAAAATATGACATTGAGTACATGGAACGTAAGGCCATCAAAGGGAAAGCTATTGCAGACCAACTGGTAGAAGCGCCAATGTACTCAGAGAATCTACTAATTTTAGAGTTCCCTGATGAATCTATCTTCAACTTGAATATAGTAGACCACTAGAAGTTGTACTTTGATGGCTCCTATACATACCATGGATCAGGAGCCGACATCTCTTTCATCACTCCACAGGGAGACTACATACCAAGATCCTACAAGTTGGCATTTCCCTACACAAACAATATCACAAAATATGAGGCTCTAACCATAGGACTCAGAATAGCAGTACAGTTGCATATCATGGATCTCAAGGTTTATGGGGACTCACAACTAATAATCAATCAAGTGAATGATGAGTACTAGACTAAGGACGAAAATCTCACTCCATATAAGAAATTGGTGGAAAGTCTTAAGGAATCCTTCATCAAGATCACATTCGAGCAGATACCTAGAGAAAACAATATTGCAGCAGACACCATGGAAACAATTGGATCCCTATTGGATATCCCTCGCAATGTCCCAAAGCATGAATTCCTGGTAGAGTAGCTTCTCGTGCCTGCATTCAAGGTATCTGAGTCAGAATTTGTGTGCGAAATCATTGGTCCTGGTGATCCTTGGTACCATGACATATACACTTATCTGAGAATAGGATTCCTCCTTGCTGACATAACCTCGAACCTTAAGAAAACTTTTGTCAAGAAAGCATCTCAGTTTGTTATCTTAGGAGAAACTCTTTACCGTAGGAGCATAGAAGGAACCCTATTACGATGTCTAAATGCTAAGGAGGCAACATAACGACATATGTGGTTCACACTCGAGTGGTATGACCTTGGCCAAGAAATTGATGAGGATATGGTATTATTAGCCTACTATGAAAAGAGAAGCACATGACTATGTCATAAGGTGTCTACAATGTCAATAGCATGGGGACCTCATCCATGCACCAACTCAAGAACTTCATCCCATCATCACACCATGGCCCTTTTCGCAGTGGGGGATCGATCTCATTGGAAAAATCACCCCCACCTAATCCAATTGCCACAAGTTTATCATTACCGCCACTAAGTACTTCACAAAGTGGGTGGAAGCCATACCAATGACTTACATTACTAGAAACCAGATATCCAAGTTCATCCTAAACTACCTAATATGCCACTACGGTGTCCCACAAGCCATTATCTCAGATAATGGGACACCGTTCAAAAATTAGGATGTCCGTGACCTATGCTACAAATTTAAAATCCAACATTTCTTTTCCGCTATGTATTATCCCCAAGCAAATGGCCAAGATAAGGCTACAAACAAGACCATTCTAAAAATCCTCAAGAAAATGGTCAATGAAGTTGGCCGTGATTGGAACCTCCAACTAAATCTTGCCCTCTGGGCCTATCGAACCAACATCTATACACCCACAGGTACTAGCCCCTTTTCCCTGGTCTACAGATTGGAAGCCATATTACCCATTGAGATCGATCTCCCATCACTAAGAATATCACTGCAGAATCTCATCACAGATGAAGAATATTGGGTATCAAGACTGAATGAGCTGGAACTACTAGATGAACGGTGAATGGAGGCATTAAACCACTTGCAGGTGTATCAGAACTGACTCAAGAAGAACTATAACAAGAAGATCAGGAGCAGGACCTTCCAGGTTGGAGAACTTGTGCTAAAATAGAACCAAAGGAACATCCCAAACCAAAATGGCAAAGGAAAATTTGAGCCCAACTGGTTGGGGCCATTCGTCATCACAACAAGCTATAAGCCAGTGGCATATCAGTTATCAACACCTGAAGGGGAACCTCTGTAGGAGCCCATCGATAGCTCCCATCTCAAAAAAAATTATGCCTAAATCTTTCAAGGTATAAAACCAAAAATACAAAAAAATAAAAAAATGTCCTAAAAAATGTTTACCCTAATGAAACACGGCGCGTCTTGGTAACAACAAAAATGAAAACTACAAAAAAAAAATCAGAAAGAAAAAAAAAAAAAAATAAAAAAAGCGGTAAAGAAAAATCATCCTCTAGTGAAAACCACTTCAGTGGTGCTTTGGGCAAGTACCTTGGTGAAAACCTGGAAAATAGGCGCCTTGTGTAAATAAACACTTTCTATCCACCAAGATCTTCACAACTCGTTCTGCATCATCCATCCATCACACTTCCATCATCCATCGCATTCCATCTTTCTCCATTCATCACCCATCCGCGTCTGTATCATAGCTTGATCATGTGTTCGTGTCATGATCCCTCCTTGTACTACTCAGCTCATTCTTAAGGCTAGTTTGTCCTTCCTTTATCATAGTAGTCTATTGCATCATGCTTGGGGAATGTTCTCATCAGATCGAATTCGTGTATGTTCTTGAAATCCCAAAATCAGAAAATCCAAAAATATCAGAAAATCCAAAAATCCAAAAACATTAGAAAACCCAAAAACATTCAAAACATGGAAAAATCCAAAAACAGGTAAAAAATTTAGTCAAAAAATCAAAATAAAGTTGTCTTGTCGAACTACGTCATCTCTGAGCTTGGAATGTAGGCCAGGTTGATCTTTGATCTTCCCCTGAGAAACTTAGGTCAGTCCTTTAGGAGTCCGTCATAATAAACTGGCAATCCATATGTTCCTATTTCATCAATAATTGAGTTTGTGTCAGTCAAACCACGTGATCTCTGTGCATATAATGTAGGAAAGGCTAATCTATTGATTAGCCCCTGAGGCCCCTAGGATAGGTCTTTAGGTTAGTCTCCTGGTCAAAATTTCATAAAACCCCCAAAAAATTGAAATTTTAAAAATCAAAACATTTGTAAAATCTCAAAAATACCAAAAATAGCCTCAAAATATTGCAAAAACATCAAAAACATCCAAATATTTGAAAAAATCCATCCATATCATCTCGTGTTCACTCACAATAAACATTCACTCATAATAAATCATCGTCATCCCCAATCTTTGGTGAAACAGTCGGAAACAAGTCTGGCAGATCGAAAGTGAAAACTCAAAGCATCAAGGTCTCAAGTCTAGCTCAGTACATAAACAAGTTGGTCAACTCTTTGTGTCAATAGCCTATCATCCAATCAGTCCCAAATCAGTCATCTGATATCATCATGTCCTAGGATGCATCCTTCCTACAATGGACATCAACATCAGGCATCATTGTAGTTTAGTCTTGGCTAGCGGTATTGAAGAATATTAGCTTGTTTGTTTACTTTTTCTGTCTTTTGACTTATCTTTTCACGCTCATTTCGATGACCTCTCGATGATGTCCCAAACAAATGGATTTAGAGAGAAAGAAATGGGGCAATGATCATGATCTTTTTATCTATGGTGCTTGTCGGATATTCTTGTAATATAACCTTGGTCATGCATGCTTTCTTTGGTTTGTAGGGAGGGTGTTTTAGGTTTCTTGTTGACCACATAGGAAGGCTTTCTTTTGTATGTTTTGGTCTGAGATATTTGAAATATTTGAACTATATTCTGAATAAGGTTCCATATGCCAGGTGTGATCAGGAGTACTCCTATCTGACTGTCAAGTCAAAGTCCATCACACTAGGTGCAATGCCACCCTGTTTCTTTATACCTTGATGCATCGTGCCTACATGTGTTATCAAACATAAGGTAATTGACCCTTTTAAAATCCCAACTCCTCGACAAGCAAGTCATCATCATCATCATCTCATGTCTTGTTGGAATCTCTTGCTTTCTTTTGTCTCCTTTTCCATGCTAACATGGTACCATGACAGTTAATCACAAATCATTATCGCCAATGCATTCATCCTGCATCCACAAACTGTCAGCATATTGCATAAACACATATCATATCATATAGAAATCATTTATCATAACACCTGCATCATTGCATAGTATAGATTGGTTATTCGAAGCATCTCATAAACCATATGCATTCATTATATAAGCATAAAATCAATCATCCCATATGCATTATTAAGTCATATCACATACCTCATAAAACATCCATTGCATAATCATAAAGAGCATAAGCAGTATTAACATCCATTGCATCATACACATACATTTGCATTATCATAACATAGGCATCATATCATAAACATCATACATCATCACCATATCATATGCATCACCATCTATTTGCATCATCATAACATCATAAGTGAAAAGAGAAAAAGATTGCAATTCATCATCATCCATTAGGGGCATAATATAGATCTGTTAGTCAAATAATCATTGCATGTTGCATCATCACAGAAAATATATTGAAAAAGAAAGCATCTCATCACATCATCACATAGAACATAATGTACATCATAACATCGCATAACATCATTGCATCACATTGCATCACATATAGAAGTAAAATCCATCATAATGCATGAAATAGAATAGAACACCACACATCAGATCAAAATCAGCTCATATATATCACCAATTATATACTATCATGGTACAAATCAGATCAAGTGTGTATCAAATAAATAAGGTACAATGGCCCATGAGGCTATCAAAAATAAGCCCATGGAGCATAAAAATAATCCTGTCTCTGATGAAAAAACTGCTCTAACCCTGCTAGCTCCCCTCTCCATCGCTAGGTTGTCTCTCTTTGTGGTCCTCGGGAGGTTTGTATCCTGTCTGCTAAGAATAATATGGAACCTGAGATGCTCGGGGCATGGCCTGATGGTTGTGGACTCTATAATAATCTGCCTCTCTGACTACCTCTTTGTATGTTTGTAGCAAAACTAAAATTCGAGAGGAAGAGGTGGACATGCTCTCAATCTACTGATAGTGGCCCATCTCCTGTGCAGCCCTAGGCTTTGCAGCCTGCCTCTACTAGACAACCTGGTCTCTCTCCAATCTCAGTTGGTCCCTCTCTACCATCAAGGCAGAAACATGTCCCTGTAGCCTTGCCACCTATGCTTGTAACTACTGAATCTGGGCATCCCCCTGGCCAAGGTGACGATGGAAGTCCCTGCTCTCTCTATGTTGGTTGTTCATCGTGCATGTCATGCCCATCCTGCCTATCCTACCGTCCTTAGTCCTAATCTTGCCTAGGGACATCCTGTCTCTACTGATCTACCTATGGGTCTAGCTATGGCTAATCCTGTGGGCCCTTGTCTTGATTCGACTGATGTGGTGGCCCATCCCCATCTCTACCTCTACCTCCTCGACCTCCCTAGTCCTGGCCTCGACCTACTCCTCTGCCTTTGGAACTACGCCGAGTGGATGGTGTTCCTAGTACTGTCAATCTAAGAGGTGGTCAGAACCAATCTCTGTATTCTTGTGTAGTACCTGCATCGGCCTAACCTTGATCATATGGCCATGGCCTGGCCACCAGCTGCATGAAACTCTAAACCACCTCGAATGTAGGTATGTATTGGCCCCATGAGGTCTAACTCATCATACATGCAAATATTGCAACATACTGATCATCAGGCCTATCCTGGGGCTCCCCGAACTGTCTCAACACTTTTCCTAGTAGGTATCTCTCTAAAATAGTATGCTCCCTGCCTTGCATGAGCTTGTCCTATTGAGAGAAAAAGAGATGTTGAACATCATCATACCATGCGGGCCATCCAAGATATGGCTTCCATGTGAAAGCTCACATATCATCAAGGACTCTCCTCTAGTGGGGAATCTCGTGCTATCCTGTGTGTGTGAAAGAGACACCTCCTCAGTGTCACTAAACAACTAGATCATCTGGTTCCATATTGACTGGAACAATCCTCAGATGAAGCACAACGATGTGCTCACAAGCCCAGATATGAAGGAGTGTGACCCCCGCCCCAATGGCTCTATCATCAATGTATGCAAACTCATGTAAATCTCTATACAATGGGGCCAATAGTACTGGTCCCCACGCAAAGCATACTCATCTCTAGAACAAGTGCTCCCAAGTGAGCCCCCATCCAGGATTGAAATATTGACCCCACCAATCTGGTGCAATGAGACTCGATATGATAGCTGCAATAACCAATCAAAAGGGTGACACGACGAGCCTGTAATGCTCCAACTCAATTTGGCCCTTGCAAAATACAATCTCATCGAGGCCCATAACGTCATAGCGGGCCTCCCTCCCGGCATCCACATCATAAATCATCTGCTCTCTATGTATGGGCAATCTGAGTATCCTCCACACGTCCTCTAGTGTGACCATGGCCTCACCTGTCAGAAGGTGGAAGGAGGATGCCTCGCTGTGCCACCACTCTGCAAGCACTGTCATCATCCCTAAGTGAGTCCTCACGAGTGGTGCATAGGCAATGTACCACAGTCCGATTGCCCCTAAGTGCTCTTGTTGTCGCTTGGGCATACCCTACAAAATGCCAAAAAGTTTTCAGGACCTATGCTCACGTGAATGAAGTATCATCACCTCCTCCTGCATCAGGAAAGCCATCGCATCAAAATTCATCAAAAATCATGATCCTGACTTGTCTCGGCGTACCCAAAGCAACCTGTGTGTCGCTGTTTGTGGATGCAGCATAGTTTTAAAGTTCCAAACTGTGCAACTAGGAGCCTTTGCCCCTCAAACTCTATTGCGGCATTGCACTTTGAAGAGCAACCCAATTTAGTGCTAAACCCTAATTTGCAAAAGGGCCTGCCACGGTGCACTTTTTCATATGCGGCTCAGTTTGGAGTTTGAACCCTAATTCCAAAATATGTCGCAACATCGCTATTCACGACTGCAACGTAGTTTGAGGTCATGTAGTGTCAAAAGAGACCTTCAAGTGGCCCTAAACTGGACCACTGCTAAAGACCTAAATTCCTATGCTAATAAATGCGCATGAAAATCAAAAAATGAGGTCGGGTTAAGTTGACTCATCGGTGGTCTGGTGCCAGGTAGCCTTTGGTGTGTGCATACTCGATCTAAAATGTGTTGGGGAAGCTATCGTTGCTCCATCTTGCGAAGGGGTTAGAGCTCAAAAGTGCAAAATCTCTAAAGGCTGAATGTGCAAATGAATTGGAAGTGGTCCCTCGAGGCCTATTTAAGCCTAAAAATTAGGGTTTTTTTGACCCCGTTTAGTCGTCTAGCTAGGGTTTTGACCCCCTGAGCCTATTTTTGTTCGTCCATGGGCCGTTTTGCATTGTTTTTGCATGTTTTTGACCTTCTGAAGCCTTTCTAGACATGTTAGGCACCTTGTCCTCTTTTTTCGCGAGATCACCCAAAAAGTTGAAATTTTTGTTTGATCTCTCGAGGGGGCAATATATCGGCATAATTCGTCCATTGGGGCAGTAGTGGGGAAAGTTTGAAAATCGAAAACAGTCTATTCTTTGAAAAAATGCAACAAGTACTTTGCTTCAAAGAGGGGAGAAATGTAGACACAGAAAATGTACCAATCACACTTGATCTTGATTACTAACACCATTTCATCATGAATCATCTTCTTAGCTAAATCATCACTCTTATTCCCTTAATTAAATAAATCATCATTTATTTGATTAAGTCATTCTCTCTTGTTAATTAAATAAATCAAAGTTATTTAATTAACCCTCTAGTCTCTATTTATTTGAATAATTCATTTTATTTGATTAAATCTCTAAAGTCATCTTATTAAATTAAATAAATTAAACCTTATTTGATTTAATCTAACAACACCATCCCTCTTTAATTAAATAAATCAAATCTTTTATTTAATTAAATCTAAATCATTTTCCTCTCAACTTTGATTTAAATCAACCCAAAAATCTGAATCTAATAGTCACATCATCTAATCCCTCATTAAATTAATTAAACCTTGATTGATTTAATCCTAATCATCCAATTTCTCTAGATTTTGCCACTTGCACATGAAAATACATTTAATAGATTTATTAAATCCCTATTTTCTTTCAACTTGGCATCTTTAAGGGAATATTCCTCCAAGTTTGAAAATCCCTCCAAGTGGATTTGTCCTTCCAACAAGACATTCATTCCCTCTTACATGTCCTTGTGCATTGAGCCAAGTGGCATTTAATTCATTATTTTTCCCTCTTACATGTCATTTCATGATTTTCAAATTCCACCTAATTTCATTTATTGTGCACATTCACCAAAATGTGCTCAAGCTTCCTCCATTCACATCTTGACAAGTGGCACTTTCCCATTTGATGTTGAATGATCCCACATTGCTCCACTTTTCCCATTTCTCCATCTTTTCTTTCTATAAATAAGAGGCTTCTCTCCTCATTTTGATCATCCATGATTTGAGCAAGTCTACTATACTCAATTTCATCCTCAAGCATATCCATTTTCATCCATTTTATCAATTTTATAGCTAGGTTATTGCAGATTTCTTCATGGAGCTCAATTGAATCTTCAACCAAGTGGATCACTCATCAACATTGCATCATAGGAGTTGGGAAAGGGCCAATTTCCACATCAAATTTGCACCAATTCCCCCATGGGATCAAGAGTTTGCTTTGCATTGAATAGGATTTGATACCTTTTGTTTATGTTTGCTTATGTTCTTCATCTCATTTCTTGTTCTTTGCAATTTAAATGGATTTCATGGGAAATCTTGATTCTCACTTGCATTTGATCTAATATTGTGTTTGTTTCTTGTGTTTGTGCAGGTCTAGGATTGCGGTTCTATAGTATGTAGCTACTAAAATTCATTTATGGATAGCACCAGATGGTGGATTTATCATTCCAATGAAGTCCAATCCCCATTGTTCAAATGATTATGTTTTTGAATGAGATGAAGAGGGAGAGTAGCTAACCTTTTTTTCTTGTGAAAAATTCACACCTTCTACAAATCCTCACCCATCTATGAGAATAATTAAATAAGGTTGAACAATAATAACCAACCCTCATTACCTTAATATTGTTGGTCTTTGTAGAGAATTGGCCACCTAATGAGACATCATAAAATTATTCCAATATTAGATACTAACCTAATCTTGCTCAATGCATCTCAGCAACACTCAATTGAGGTATTTTCTAAGTATTATTCCATAAACTAATACATAGGAGGTGTTTTGGAACCTGCAATGTCTTCTTTTAGTCCTATCCAAATTCATAGGGTATCTAGCTTCCAACAAAAAGTGATCATGTCATGTACCTAGTTGTTATGCACATCAATAGTAGTTGGTTGGTCTTCTTGCAACACAAAGGTAGCTTCTGTATGAGTCTCAAAGGGAGATACAAGTTGTTCACATAACTTCTTTCCCCTCATAAGATTTTTGATCTTGATATCTACATCATATGCCATAAATTTTGTGATCCATCTATCTCTTTTCTCATTGATGTCCCTACTCAAGAGGAATTCCTTGACACTACTATGAGGGACCATCAAATGGATCTTGTTGTTCGAACACTATATGTCTAAATTTTTTAAGTCCAAGGAAATAGTAAGGAATTTACATTCCACATATCTTTAGTTGAGCTCATTGTCCTTAATCCCTTCAAAAAGAAGGCAATGGGGTGCTCCAACTTGTCATTATTTAGTTGTGTTAACACACTTGATATGCTCGATTCTCCTCTAAAGGTGCATAGGGTGAATTCATTTTCATAGTTTGGGTTGGAAAGTGTAAGAGAAATTAGGTAATTTATTTATTGATAGCCTCAAAACTAGCCTTCCCTTCCTTGTCTAGCTAAATTCCATATTCTTTTTAAGCATAGGGTGATAGTTTTTACAATAGTATCATGGTTAGGAATGAACTTTCTTACAAAGTTAATCCTTCCTATAAATATTCTCATGGATTTATTGTGACTAGGGAGGTAATAGAAATTATTTCCTCCACTCTTTCTAGATTAATATCAATACCCTCTATAGAGAATATGTGCCCAATTAATTTTCCTTGGTGTGTGGAAAACACAATTGTTTGGATTCAAGGATACACCATACTATTTTCACTTTTTGAAGACCTACTCAAGATGGTTAAAGTGATTACTTGTATGCTTTACAAAAATTGTGATATCATCTAATAATATCAAAACAAACTTTGCTAGCACAACCTTGAAATCCATGTCCATCGCCCTCTAAAAGGCTACACTGACATTGGTCAACCCAAAGGGAATTTTACAATATGTATTGTATCACACTTAGTGGTAAATGTTGTTAAATTTTGTTAGTCTTATTCTTGGACCATAATTTAATTATAGCCTAATTACCCATCAAAGAAGAATTTTTTTGATCCACTAACATTCTATAGAATTTTCTCCATGAAAGGGAGGGGATAATGTTCTTTAAGAGAGGTCCTATTGAGGTCTTTGAAATCTACATCACACAATTTGATTTACCCATTATTTTTTCTCACAGGGACCAACCTTGCCACCCAAGAATATTTCTTAATGGGAAAAATTATCTTTGCTTCTATTAACTTGGTCATCTCCTTCCTTATTGAGGGTTTAATCTTGGGGTTGGAATGCCTTTTCTTGTACCAAATAGGCTTTGCATCAGGGTCCATTTCAATAGTACGATGGGCCAAACCAAGGTTAAAAAAATTTAGGTCTTCATAGGTCTATCCAACCACATCAAAATAATAATGGTAAATATTAATATAGATTTTGTGTTTATACTTAGAGAATACCTTTCCCAACTTCAACGATTTATCTTCTATTATAGTCACTCTTCCTTACAACCAATTTCATCATCTTATTTCTCAAATAGTCATCTGAGTTGAAAATTCCCTCTAGAGTGTTGAGACCCTTTACCAATTTTTTGTTACTCAGCTGCATGATTTGGTCTTTGTATTATTGTTACAACTTGGACTAATTTTTGGAAGCCAACTCTACCTCCTCTTGCATAAATTTAACTATTTTTTGATCATCCCCAAACACTTTCCAATTTATTTGGTTACCTGTGATATAAAGCCTCATAAGAAGCTTGATATATTGTTCCTTCTTTTCTAAAATATGTGTTGGTATGTAAAATTGAACCCAAATACTACAAGTCTATCATCATGCTTATTTTTCCCTCTAAGTATGGTTTATATAAGATTTTTTTATAGAATTATCCACACCATGAAAGATTTGGCTGAAGATTGTAGTCACCCAAGAAATAGAAACTTCTATGAAAGAACAAGAGAGATCAACTATGAAAAAATAATGCTATTCTATCAAAGGATAAAAATGATAGAATATAATAGATTTATTGAATTACAAAGGGAATCCCTTTGTTATATAGGACAAGGTGAACATAAGATTCCATAAGATTATGAAATGTATCTTAATCTTATGATTTGCAGCATAAAGCGATATGTATCATATGTGTACCCTAAGTAAACTTAAGTAACAAGTGTGATTAGGACCTAGGTGATGAACTAGCTAGGTAAAGTACCCCTTTCACACTAAAACTAAAACTCCCCTTAAGTGAAACTTAGGGAGGAAAAAACCAATGTAAATCATGCAATAATTCAAAGAAAATGATGATTCATGACTACTAGTCCATGGCAGGTACCCATGTATTAATACAATTTCTCACAAATGGACAAAAGGAGGAAAATCAACAGGTAAAACACCTCCCCAAAATGACAAAAAATTAAAATTTTCACAAAGAATAATAATGTTGAAAAATCCTATGCAAGGAAAAATCCCCCCCCCCCCACATAAGATAGAAGAAGAAGATATACTATGCAGCCCTCCTCAAAGTAGAGTCTCATGCAATGATGGTAGATTCCCAACAATGAATAATGAAGATGATATAATAATGTTGAATCCCCTTAGGAAGAAATAAAACCAAGATAGTATGCAATATGTATTCCCATTCATGAAAGGAATATGAGGGAATAAAGATGAATATTTTTGATGTTTTGAATTCTACTCAAGTGCCCCCTTGTCGATTCCAAAAGCTACCACAAACAAGTCAGGTAATCCAAGCAACATTGATGAAGATGACAATCCATAACCTAATGGAGATGATTATAGAACACAATAAAAAAAAAAATTTATATCCTCTAAAGATAAATAATCATCCTCCAAATGATACTCAAAAATATCCACATTAATGTCAAATTTTGAAGAATGATCATGTAGAGATGAACAAGTGGGTCAAAGTGATCCCTCACAACAACTGAAGAAGAATCATCTCCATCAAAGAGAATATGAATGCAATAAAGAGTATCTACCAAATCTAAAATGTGGGATTCTACAAAAAATCCTACAATGTCTTTCAAGTATCCATACCAAGTAGCCATATCTTGAAGACATTGTATGTCCTACTACACTAAATCACAAGAAGCCTAAACTATGGAAAC
Organism: Sequoia sempervirens; assembly: GCA_007258455.2. Taxonomy (NCBI): domain Eukaryota; kingdom Viridiplantae; phylum Streptophyta; class Pinopsida; order Cupressales; family Cupressaceae; genus Sequoia; species Sequoia sempervirens. The sequence continues at coordinate 73,732,692 of VDFB02058242.1, read as the reverse complement.
ACAAGCATCATAAAATGAAACATTAGATGAATGAGATGAAATATTAGTGCATGTAATCTGAATTCATTTATCATCCCTAAATAATGTTGTTTCCACACAAGATTATTGAGTGTGAACACCAAATGATTCTACTAATGCTAGATTACTAGAGTCCTCAGCCTTAAGATATTGACTCATAGATAAAGAATATGAACCCTCTAAATTTGGATTAGTAGCCATAGAAATTGAAGTCTTAATAGAAGTCTTTTTAGGAGGAGGAGAAGTCTCTCTATCATCAAGCTAATAATACCTTTTCCATCTAGCAATAACTGCAATTGTCTTATCATCAATTGGTCAAAAATCATCAAGTGGAACAAGACAATCTACAATAGGATCCTCTAGGAATGAAGGTTCATTTGAGTCTCCATACATATCCCAAAGTTTGTTCATAAGGTCACAAGGGAACTCAATACCATTAGTGGCCATTTGTGTGTCAATATCATACTGCAACCAATTAATCCTAAGATATGTTTAGTCTTTATGTCCCACACAACTCCCTTTTAATATGATGATGGTTTAGGGACTATTCCATGGAGATAGGGAAAAAGATTAAGCCATCTACAATGTGTTAGGATTCCATCTCACCAAGAATTATAGTTCTATATATCCAACTTGATTATAGTAGGGTGTGTTTTGATACCCATGACAAACTCCTCAACTTTAGTCACACAATAGACCAATCAAGAGATGTAATTCAATAAAAGCATAATTTTTTCCCAAAAAATTAACTCAATCATGAGACCCCCCAACAATATATGATCTAGTACTTTAGCCTTAGTGTGATTGCAACTCACTTGCCAAAAATAACAAAGTGGACTTGATCTAAGCATAGAAATACCAAATTTGGCAACAAAACTAAAGGAAAATTTATACATAGAATTGGATCAATCTAATCACACCACTACAAAGTACATGAAAAATTATGCACTTTCAAATAAAATTGTACTAAAAAATGTTACTCTAGGAGAGAAAATGAATTTATGAAATTTCCCAAAATGAGAATGATTCAACAAAACCTATGAGAATATGCAATTTATAGAATAAACATGCACCAAAATTTAAAAAAAATTACATTACTATGAAGAGCACAAAATTATAGCCAAAATAAAAAATATTATTTGAAAAATGGAGAACGAATGACTGAGTTATGAGTCTTTAAAGTCGGACTATGAAATAAAAAACTCCCATGGTGAAGGGGACTCAAATATGTAGGCACCTAATAACATCATGATAACACGATGCTAACATCAATAGGGAATGTATTGATATTATAACCCCTAGCACGTGCTCTGAATTTTGAATTTCTGCAACTCTGCTACTCGATGAATCATCCTGGAGGGGGCCCCATGGAGGCTCCCCCACCAAAGTTGTCTGCTATTTCCTAGAATAATGTTGCATCTCTGTGTGGGAGGACAACCCCATGCTCTGAGCATATTTTGTTGTCTGGGGGTTTGAAAAACCCTATTTTTTCTTTTGAAGGAAAATATTGTCCTGGCCTAGATGCCCAAAAGGCTTCCTTTGTGGATAAGCTTGTTGGAGGTCAAACTTCGACAAGGACACCTCAGAAATCCATGACAACTTTTTGTACTATGGAGGGGAACGAAGTGAATGTCCTGAATGATATTTTGAATGATGCCATGGAGGGGTTGAAGTTATCCTTGGTGGGAAAATTCTTCGCTAGACGACCCAACATAGACCAATTACAAAAATGGGCTTCTGACACTTGGAAACTCAAAGGTAGTGTTTCTATAAGCGCTATGCCCAAGGGTCTCTTTTTTTTTACCTTTGTTATCCATGAGGATATGTTAAAGGTCCTCACAGGTGGACCGTGGGCTTTTGATAGTGGTTTTAAAAATATTTTTTCTTTATGCAAGTGGAAACCAGGGTTTGACACCTCTGTTGATTTGGGGAATGTTGCTCCAACCTGGGTTAGGCTCCTTGGGTTGCCACTTGAGTTCTGGCATCAGAAGGTTTTTAAAGGAATAGTGGATTCCTTTGGTTCCCTGGTTACCATAGACAAAGTCACTCTTCTTAAAACAAGATTAGTCTATGCAAGAATTTGTGTTAATGTTGAGGTTAATATAGTCCTACCCACTTCAGTGACCTTAAAATCCAAGTTTGGTAAATTGGTTCAGCCTCTGGAATATGAGCAAGCCATGGTTTTTTGTTAGGGATGCAATAAATTTGGGCACCTTAAAGATGTTTGCAAAATATCTCCTCTTAGGCCTAAGATTCCCCAAATTGAGACACAAGGGAATGACCTATTGAAGAATAAGACTTTGATGAACAGTCCAAGGAAATCATAAATCTCAACACCCAACAAAAAATTGTTAATAAAAAAAAAATTCTTTAACCTAGATATGGAAAATATTACTAATGATAATATGGAAAGGTTGTTTTCAAAAGCCACCAGTGAACCATCCACCCTGCCATCTTCAAAGAAAATTTTGGATTCAGATAAAGAAAAGGAAAATAAAGGAAGAACTTCACCTCCAATGTTTTAGGAAGAGCAATAAAATGAAGCCCAGGAGGAAGGGGAAATTATAAGCCAAAAATAACAACTTTTGACCCCAACTTAGGACCACCATGAACCAACTCTGGAGGAGGAGTAAATTTCACAAAGCAAGGATGATAAAGGATGGATAAACACCAAGTCATGAAAAAAGAAAAAATTAGATGTAGGAGGAAATAATAAAGTTGGTAGACCCTAATTAAAAGAAACAAGAGTCAAAGAAACAACAAAAGATGTGGCAAAAGGGAAATAGAGGACCCTAGATTCACTGGCAGGGAACAAACCGAAAAGGAAGTAAGGGAGGTTGACCTCCCAACATGGGCAATATCAACCTGATATTTCTCCTTAGCCCTTTGAAATTATGAAGATTCTATCTTGGAATGTAAGGGGTCTTAATGGCCCATATAAACATGTGTTGAAAATGTACTTAGCTGATGTGAAACCTTATATTCTCTTGATCCAAGAAACAAAAATGAAAAAGGAAAGTTTTGAGAAAACCCTGAAGTGGCTTTGGCCTAGTGTTGGTTTCGATGCCAGTGATGCAGAAGGGGCCTTTGGTGGGATTTCTACCTATTGGAATTCTTCCCGGTTTAGTGCTGAGTTGAAATTCAAGAATAAAAACAACCTCTTGATTAGTATGGAGGATGGTGATACTTCCATTAAATGGAATATGGGGAATATATATGGCCCAAATGCAAGATTGGATAGGTTGGAATTATGGAATATGTTGGATGGAGTTATGATTAATAGCAAAGATGAACTTTGGATGCTAGGAGGTGATTTTAATTCCTCATTGTACCCTTCTAAGAAAAAAGGAGGTCTAACTGAATTTTCAAAGAGTATGATGGATCTTTCAAGCTTTATTGATTCGGTGGGACTTATGGATATCCCTCTTACGAGATCCCACTTTACTTGGACCAATAGAAGGAAAGGTAATCAACTAATCCAAGTGAAGTTGGATAGATTCCTAATCTCCTCAAACTGGAATATTTTGTAGAATGTCTCTCTTACTGCCTTTCTTGGAACGGGTTCTGATCATAGTGCTCTTCTTCTAGAATGGGATGATAGGGTGATTGAAAAACCTTACCCCTTCAGGTATGAAATCATGTGGTCCCTTCACCTCGACCTTAAATCTCTAATTGAAGAATGTTGGAACCTTCCTTGTGATGGCAGCCCGATGTTTAGGTTAACACAGAAGTTAAAAAGAAATAAGGAAAGGGTTAAAGGATGGAACAAACACACTTTTGGGAATATTTTTACTACTAAGACGAATCTGAATTTGAAAATTAAGGAAGTTCAAGATAAAATAGAGGTTAGAGACTGTAATGATGAGATCTACATAATAGAAAGGGAGCTTAGAGCCCAATGGAACAAAATAAGTAAGAAGGAGGAAATATTTTGGAAACAGAAGTCAAGGATTTAGTGGCTTAAGGAAGGAGATAAGAATACTATTTTTTTCCACCAATCTACTATGAAGCATAGAGGAAGAAACACGATCAGATCTCTCACCACTTCTAATGGTACTAAACTTGAAAGGGAAGAAGAAATAGAAAATGAGGTTTTTTCCTTCTTTTCAAATTACCTGGAGCCTTCAAGGGTCGACAATCTGGATTTGGGGGAATTCTTGCAGGTTATACCTAATGTTATCACAGAGGAAGACCTGAAATAATTAACTAAGCGTGTCACTTTGGAAGAGGTGAAGGAGGTTGTTTTCTCTTTTGGAGCCTTCAAAGCTCTGGGACCTGATGGATTTCCTCCCAACTTCTTCCAAGTCCACTGGGAGAATGTGTCTATGAACCTCTTAATTGTTGTTAAAGATATTTTTAGATCGAGTAGAATCTTGAATCAGATGAATACCACCTTCTTGGGCCTTGTCCCTAAATCCAATGAAGTTGCTTCAATGAATGATTATAGACCTATAAGCCTATGTAACACTACTTATAAGATTTGTTCCAAAATTATTGTCAATAGGTTGAAGCTGGTCTTAGGAAAAATGATTGCTATCAATCAAAAAGGTTTTGTTCAGGGAAGAAAATTTTTGGATGCAACAATCTACACTCATGAGATCCCGTACTCTATGGATTATAGTAAAAATCCAAGTATGGTGTTGAAACTTGACATCTCCAAAGCTTACGATAGGGTTACTTGGAATTTATTATTTGTTATTTTGGAAAATTTTGGCTTTAAAGGGAAATTCCTCAATTTGATAAAAGTCTGTGTTACTACCCCGAAGTATTCATTTTTGGTTAATGGTATTGCCCATGGTTTTTTCTCACCTAGTAGAGGGCTGAGATAGGGAGATCCCTTATCTCCTTACCTTTTTGTCATTGTGGTAGAAGCTCTTGGCCGCAATATTTAGAAACAACTTAATAATAAGTCCCTGAAGGGTTTTTATGATGCTTCCTCCTTATCCCCAGCCTCACATCAAAAATTTGTTGATGATACCATCCTAATGGGGGAGGCTTCAATGGTTGAATCTAAACAATGGAAAACTATTCAGGATAATTATACTGATTTGTCAAGACACTGTATAAATTACCAAAAAAGAAAAATTTATTTTTTCAATACTAGCCAGCTTGTGAAAGATAAAGTGATAAGGATTTTGGGGTGTCAGGAAGTGGAATTACTTGCTACTTACCTTGGTCTACCTCTTTTCTCTCGAAAGATGAATAGTAACTTCTAGAACTATATTGTGGAGAAAGTCCAAAATAATTTGGCTGGTTGGAAAGGCAAATTTTTGAGCTTGGCAGGAAAAATTCAGCTTTTAAAGGCCTCTCTTCAAAATATTCTTGTCTATTATCTTTCAATGTTTAATATACCAGCCTATATTGCTGAGAGAATTGAAATAATTCAAAGAATTTTTTTATGGTCAAGAGTGGAGGAAAGGGAAAGAATGGCTCTCAACAAATAGGAGAAGGTGTCTGTCTCAAAGAAAGAAGGTGGGTTAGGCATCAGAATATTAAAATTGTTTAATAAGGCTTTGGTTGCGAAAATGAAAGAGATTGGGCTACTATTCTAAGAGCTAAGTATCTTAACAATAAGGATGCTAGCTATTTTCTAAGGAAGAAGAAGCTTCTGCATGGGTCTGTGTTTTGGAATAATCTCCTTAAAACTCGTGGAGTGTTGATTAAAGGTGCTAAAATGAGGATTGGTAATGGTCTCAACACTGATTTTTGGGATGACCCCTGGTCCACACCAACACCACTGTTGGCCTCTAGAGATCTCCAACAAATCAGAATAAGACTAAAAAGGGAAATTGGGAAAAAAAATTCTAATTATCTGGTGTGGGAGGGTTGGAGACCCAGGTGGAAAAGATTCAAATACTATCTAAGTAATGTTGTTCTCAGGGGAAGTAGACAACAAAATTGGAACACTATTGTTGACCTGCTTATGAAACAAATTGGAAACCCTGACCTCTTTTCAAGAAACAAAAAGGATGAATGGATCTGGACAAAAAAAGCTAATGGTAGGTTCTCGATTAAATCAACTTATGACTCAATGATGCAGCAAACTATGGTCTTGGGTTCTTTTTACTAGCTTAAGGTTTGGAAGAAGAACTTAATCCCAAAAATTAACTGCTTCTGGTGGATGGTTATACATGGAAAGATCCTCACTATAGACAACCTAAAGAAAAGAAGTTGGTATCTTGTAAATAGATGTAGCCTTTGTAATGAAGAAGAGGAAACCATCATGCATATGTTTTTTCAGTGTTCTTATGCCCAAGAATTTTGGGGTTTTTTCTTAATACTCTGAAGGTGGAGTGGGTTTTCCTTGTCAATGTTAAAATGTTTGTGGAGGGATGGAGTTTTTTCCCTTATTCCCACAGTATAATTAGTGATATGTGGGGACAAATTCCCCCGTTTTTGGCTTGGGGTCTATGGAAAGAGAGGAATAATAGAGTTTTTAGGGAGACTGTAAGAATTAGTAAGGAGCTATGTTTAATTGTTAAAAGATAAATTCAGGAAAATATGGAAAGCTGCAAGTACAAGCAGGCTAAGAAACAACCAACTCAGCATGAGCTAAGCATAAAACAACAATAGGAGCTCTCACATGATTTAAATAATGTTAACTAGAAAAAACAACTTATAAGGAGCACTGTCTGGATCCCCCCAAATCTAGGATGGGAGAAATGCAACTTTGATGGTTGCTTGAATGGGAATCCTAGACGGGATGCAGCTGGTGGAGTAATAAGAGATGACAAGGGTGCCTTCTTGATTGGTTACAATAAAGGCTTAGGAACAGCTACAAACAACTTTGCTGAGGCGTCTATTGTTTGGATTGGTGCTAGAATTCTTAGAGAGAGGGGATACAACAAGGAAATTGTTGAAGGATACTCAAAGTTGATAATAGACTATCTCAACAATAGGGGGAATATTCCTTGGGAAATTAGAGATTTGCTAGAAGATTGTAAAAGCATATTGCAAGAGATTCAATGTGTTAAAATTTTCCACTCATTAAGGGAAGGAAATAGGGTGGCAGATGCGATGGCCAATCTTGGTGTAAATCAAGAAACTTTAATAAACTACGACTTTTTTAATTTGCCTAATCAAATTAAGGAAGTCCTAGAAAAAGATAGACTTGGTGAAAAATACTTAAACAAAGGACTATGAGGAGGGGTTTCTTAATTATTAATATGAGTGGTGGGAGGAGAAGGCATTGGAGGATGTGGACCTCATGGATGCAAGCTGGAAAGCCGATTGGTCAATTTCAGAGGCACATTTTAAAGGGATTGCTAAATCCCAATAAAAGGCATTGTAATCGTGGGAAAGGACAACTGGACGGGAGGTGTTTGTACCGAGATAGGAAAAATTTAAATTTGGAAATAAATAGCATGTGGTATAATTTGAGGATTAATCTTCAATGTGACAGATGGAGTCATGTTGATAATATAAATAAAATATGGAATAAAACAAATGCTATCATTGCTAGAAAAGGAGGCGGAGCTGCTGCAAGCAATAATGATTATGGGCGAAAAGGTGGTAATTGAGAAGTGAATTTTTTTATGAATTATAGAAAAAACCCTAAGCAAACTGCTTTTCAAATGAATTGTCACAGAGTTACCATTAGAACTAAGAGTCTGGAGCTTCTGGTTGTGAGTGTTGTGGACGTTGAAGGCAACAAAAATGATTTCCTTCTCGTTCCCAAAATTGGCCATAGCTTAGATAGCAATATGGGAGGTCCTAGGAAGAATACCAAACCTCACAAATTTGACTCGCTTCACAACAATGAGGAGCTCTAGGGTCTTTTTGAGCAGACGGGTTTCACTCTATATTTCGCTGCAATGGAGGGCTATAACAAAAGACTTAGTTAAAAATTTGCAAATTCTTGGAGAGATGGAGAAGTAAACCTGGGCAGGCTTCAATTTAAGGTGGATGTGAAGTTGATTGTGGAAGTGATGGTTTTGGCTTATGAAGGGATGAAGGTTGCAAAGGTTAGCAATGGTAAGTATCAGGACTATTTTGAGAAGGTTTTTGAAGGAAAAGAAAAACTAGAAAGATTTCAAAATGGGTATTCTAGGGTTAAGTTGCCACCTCTGTATCATAATGTATGCTTTATTGTAATGAAGTATTTTACTCTCAAAGGCTACTACCAGTCCATCCATGGATACCGCTTTCCCATCCTCAACCACATTAGACATTAGGAAAAAATAAATTTTCCTTTTTTCTTGTTTTCCTCTCTTAGCCAGAGTCTTACTCATGGAGCCAATCCACCTTTACATCAGGGCCTCATAAGAGCCATTTGAAAATTTGTGTTGTCCAGAACCCCTAAGAACAATCTTTTTATTAGGATGATTGAAGACCCAAAACCCTAGAGCTCGATGAAAATTGAGCTTCTTGAAGACCGTCCCCTCCCTACGCCTAAAAAATCTAGCAACAAATCCCAAAGCCCTGAGAAATCTGATAAGAAAACCCAAAGCTCAGACACAACTCTATGGAAGGATTTTTTTATTAATTTATATACAAAAAAAATAATAAAAAATCCTAAAATATTTCAAAAAATTGAATTCTTACATTGACATAACTATTTATTTTCTAACAACCTGCAATTATGATGTAATTGTACAGTCATATAAACAAAAATGAAGAGGTTGGCAAAGTTATTTGAGGGGCCCAAGATAAGTGTTCATTTTTTTTATGAATTGATAATTGATCTTAGGGTTATTGGGCCTTATCAACATGATGGTTGGGTCTATTTTGATCTAAAATGGTCCAAAATTATAGCAAACTTTTGGATCTAGCAACCACATCCAAAATTGAAACTCTCATATATCTTACCTCAAATTTTCAATTTACATAAAAAAAAAGGAAAAAATGAATTTCACCCTACACTCAATGGTGAGCTCATATCTACACCAAGAAGCTCTAAAATGAACCTGCAATATAAATCCACAAAGAATAAACCCCCAAATTTGGTATTTATACCATTTTTTTATTCTCCAAATCATCATTTAGTACAAGAGAAGAGATTGCTTAGCTTTTCAACATATACCAAGAGATCTACAATCTAAATATCTCAATTAAGACTAACAAGAAACAATTCTCTAAAGCTCTAATACCATGTAAGAGTTGGTATATAATTCTTTATGCCATGCAAGATTTGGCTGAAGATTTAGCCACCCAAGATCTAGGAACTTCTATGGAAGCACAAGAGAGATCATCTATGAAAGAATAATTATATTCTATCAAAGGATTCAAATGATAGATTACAATAGATTGATTGAATTATAACTTGGAAACCCATTGGTTATATAGACCAAGGTGAAAATAAGATCACATAAGATTATGACACATGTCTTAATATTATGACTTGAGACATAAAGTGATAAGTTTCTTATGTGTACCCTAATTAAAATTAAGTAACAAGTGTGATTAGGACCTAAGAGATGAACTACCTAGTTAAAATACCCCTTTCACACCAACACCAAATACTTCAAATCCATCAATCAAGTCTCATACCCTATGCTTGTAGGCCTTCAAAAAATTATTATTTGTTGTACTTTGAGCTCTAACATTATACAATACTATCTCACTATCACTAAAGACTTGTAGGGTCTTAATCCATCTCTTTTGAGAAAGTTGGAGACCTTAGATTAGAGATTAATACTTAGCTACATTATTGTTGCAGATAAATTGAAGCCTAAATGAGAAATAATATTTCTTGAACCACTTGAAGATGCCAACATCACATTAAAACCAGCACCATATTTGTTTCTTGAGCCATAAAAAAATACCACGAACCACACGTGTCTTACTAGATTTGATTCATAGAGATCTTCGTGGTCCTACAAGAGTGAAAAGTCTACAAGGTGAAAGGTACTTTATGCTTCTGATTGATTTTTACTCTAGATATACATGGGTTACTTTTCTTAGAGAGAAATATGATGCATTAGATAGATTCAAGGAATTTAAGGCTATGGTAGAGAATGATGAAAATTTGAGAATAAAATGTTTGAGATCTGACAGAGGTGGTGAATTCACCTCCAATGAGTTTAATATGTTTTGTGAAGTTCATGGAATAAAAAAATAGCTATTTTCTCCTAGATCTCCTTAGTAGAATGGAGTTGTTGAAAGAAAGAACATAATGATTCAAGAGGCTGCTAGAGATCAATGATTACAAAGGCAGGTCTACCAAAAGTTTACTGGAGAGAAGCTATTCACACTACTGTTTATGTGTTCAATTTAGCTCAAGAAAAAGATAATAGTAATAAGACCCCCTATGAGCTATGGTGTGAAGGAATTCCTATTGTCAAGTATTTCAAGGTATTTGGAAGAAAATTTTATATCATAAGGGATGAAGAAAATCTAGGGAAGTTTTATGCTAGATGTGATGAAGGTATCTTCCTTGGATACTCTACTAAAAGAAAAGCTTATATATGTTTCAACAAAAGAGAGCACAAATGGCAAGGTTGATGAAGCATTGAAGAATTCAATTGAAGTTGATCGATATGTATCCGATGAACTTGATTGCATAAGAGTAGAAGAAGTTGTAGAAGAACAGGAGAAGTAGAATGAAGAAGAAGAAGCTCTGGTGGTGTCCCCAAAGAAACCTAAATATGTGTAGAAAAATCATTTAGAAAGTCAAATCGTTGGAGACAAGAGGAAAGGTGTATTGACAAGAAGCGGAGCTATTACTGCTAGTCAAATCAATTTGTGCTTACTTTCTGAAGTTGAACTGAAGATAGTGAGTGAAGAATGTAATGATGAGTAGTGGATGAAAGCTATGGAAGAATAAATTATGTAGGTTGAGAAGAATAAAACTTTGGAATTGGTCCCTAGATTGGTAGATAAAAACATAATTGGATCAAAATAGGTATTCAGAAATAAGTTGAATAAGAATGGAGAAGTGGTTAGAAATAAAGAAAGACTTGTGTGTAAGGGTTACTCACAAGTAGAAGGTATAGATTTTCAAGAAACCTTTTCTCCGGTGGCAAGGATGGAAGCTATCATAATGTTTTTAGCATTTGTTGCTCATAAAGATTTTAAAGTTTACCAAATGGACATTAAGTCTGCATTTCTGAATGGTGAGTTAGAAGAAGAGGTCTACATGGAACAACTAGGAGGATTTTTGTTATCAAATCAACCAGATATGGTTTGCAGATTAAAGAAGGCCTTATACGGATTGAAGCAAGCTCCTAAATATTGGTATGCAAAGTTAGAAAGATATTTGATTAAGAAAGGTTTCAACAAAGTTACAACATGCCGTAATTTGTAATTCAAAATTCAAAATGAGAAAATCTTGATAGTGGTTGTATATGTTCATGACATTATCTTTGGAGGAAATGAAACAATGTGCAAGTTGTTTGTTGAAGAGATGCAAAAATAATTTGAGATGTGTATGTTTGGTGAGATGAATTTATTTCTTAGGATGCAAATTAATCAAATAGAGAAAGGGACTTTTATTTCATAGTCAAAGTATGTAAGAGAAATGTTGAAGAAGTTTGGGATGGATGGTTCCAAACCGATATGCACTCCTATGGTGACTGGCTACAAATTGAGAAAAGATGATGATTCACCTAAGGTTGATCAGAGCAAATACAAATCTATGATTGGATGATTGTTGTATTTAACTACTACTAGACCAGATATCATGCATATAGTTTTTCTTGTGGCTAGATTTCAAGAAGATCCTAGAGAAACACATAATGTTATTGTTAAGAGGATATTCAAATATTTGAATGGCACTCCAGATTATGGCTTGTGGTATTCTAGGGATACTAATTTTACACTAAGTGCTTATACAAATGCAGATTGGGCAGGTTGTGTTGATGACAGAAAAAGGACAAGTGGTGGTGCATTCTTTCTTGGGTGCAGATTCATGTCATGGTTGAGTAAAAAGCAATATTTAGTTTCCTTCTCTACTACAAAGGCTGAGTATATTGCTGGCATGACATCTTACTATACACAAGTTTTTTGGATGAGACAAACATTGAAAGATATCAAAGTAATGTATGATGATCCCATTTCTATCTTTTGCAATAATAAAAGTGCAATTAATATTTTAAAGAATCCAATGATGCACTCAAGGACAAAGCATATATCAATAAAGTATCACTTTTTGAGAGAAAAGGTTGTGGAAAATGAAGTGAACCTTGAGTATATACCTACGAAGGATCATATTGTTGACATATTTATGAAGGCTCTTCCTAAAGATACTTTTGAGTATCTCTAGGAGAAGTTAGTGGTTATTGCCCCTCCTTTCTTGAACTAGATGCATATGGAGATGCAACAGTCTGGTGGGTCTATGGATGTATCTTTCTTTTGGACCGATGTTTGGTGGCTACCTCTTAGGGGGAGTAGGTAGTGTCATCTGTTTTCATTGAAAGAGTATTTTTTTCTTAATGCCAAAGGGTAAATCAATGTAAAAAATCTTTTTCCTTTGCCATTGATGTCAAACGGGGAGAAAGTATCATGTGAAAAAGTTTATCTACTAAGGGGGAGAAAGTAAAATCATGGGAAAATGTGTTTAGAGCTATTGTGTTGTCTTTGATGGTTTTCACATCATGTGTTGTCATCAATGCCAAAGGGGGAGATTGTTGTAAGTATGAAGGTGTTTTCATTGATGTCATGTATGATGATTATTGACTGTATATGTCGAGGATATTGAGAAAATTGTAATAAAGAAAGGTTGTAGGTATTCAGTATTTTCTCTGGGTTTTGCCCCAGGGTTTGCTACTATGCTAGTGAGGATTTGAGGTATTGTTCATGGTTGTTGGAAGCTGCTATATCCAAATTTTTGGTTTCTATATTGTTGTATAGTGCGAGTTATGTTCACTAGTTGTGAACTGTGCTTTTCTATGTATCACGTTGAGGTTCGAGAGAAATTTAGTTCCTCTGAATTTCTTCTTGTTTGAGTCTTATGTCTTGCGGTTATCAGGATAAGTTGTTGAGTTCTTGTTCAAGTTAGTTTTGTTATCTAGAAAGATTGGATAGTGTTAAGGTTGTGTGTGCTTAATTGATTTATGTTTTTTACACTAGTTTGGCTGACCTTGTGTTAAACACTACTCACAAGGTTTATGGAAGTGCGTTGAAGTGTACGTTTTGGTCACCCTCATTCTAATTCCACTATAGAATGTTTTGGCGCCAAACTAATTTGAATTTATAAATGCAAGTGGTGTGTGGCCAAATTTGGATGTGTTTCAAAGTTGAAGACGATATAAATGCAAGTTGATATGTTTGTAAAGGATGAATGCAAGCAAGATAGATGTGAAATAGTGTGTAGGTGATGCGAGTTTGAGTAGATCAGTGTGAAATCTAGTTGTGAGTTTTTCAGAAGCAATGAGATGAAGGTGTACTCTATCATTCAAGCATGTTTGCAAGTGTGTGAGTGAATTGTGGTGGATATATCTGTTGCATTGAGATTGTTTTGTCTCTGTAAACAAATCTCTTCTATCTTCTTTATAATTCTGTGGCAGTGAGCCCTCCGAGTGGTTAACACTTGTTGGATAGTGAGTCTTGATCTAGACAATAAGTCCTATTTTGGTAGTGAGCATTCTTTGGCAGTGAGCCTTTGTATTTAGTTTTGATATTCTCTATATTGTGAGCTAATCCTCACTGTGTTTTTTCTCTTATTGGGTTTTCCACGTAAATCTGGTGTTATTATGTGTGTAATGTTTTTTAGTTTTTGCTTTTGCACTTAATGATTAATCACATTAGCAGAGTAAAGGATTTGTGAATGATAATTGATCTAATCTCTGGTGGAAGTTCTTAAAGGTTAAAATTTGTTACAACTAATTCAACCCCACCTCTCAGTTGTCTTGTTCAATAGATCCAATTTTCATGTCAAAGTCTTCTTGCATCATGCATGTTATTGGAGCTAATATGGTGATGTAGGTTTCATGATCCATTCAAATACTCAAAGCATTATATCAAATCAAGATTCAAGGTTCAATATACACATCCATTGAAGCCATTTCATGCAAGTTGCAGATTTACATTCCAAGGTTTATTTAAGGGTTTGGTGAGTTGTGACATTAAGTTGTTCATTCATCATTCCTTTCATGCTATTTTTATTTAAGGTTTGATTACCAAAACAAGATTTAACCAAGGAAAATCCCCATTCACTAAAAAAAAACATTTTCCCCTCTTGATTTATGTTTGTAGATTTAGGTAGAAGAAATCTTGAAGATCTCTTTAAGAGAAAAATAGAAGAAGTTGTCAAAGTTGCAAAAGTTGTCATAAATGTTGTCATCTCATGGAAACTCACCTACAAAATTTATTTTCATCTTTCTGAACCTGAAACTTGGGCAAAATGGAAGACTCAAATTTGAAGTAGAGGCTCCCAAAAGTTGCAAACAAACCCTAACTCAGGACCCATTCACCCCTGGGTGAATGAGTCCTAGATCAACTTTAGAAATAGACTTTTAGTGACTAGTACACATGCTTTTTCCCTTCTCAGATCCGCATTTCAATTTCTGGTTCTGTCAATATTGAGTTTAATCTTCAAGATCCAAGTGTTAGATTGCAATTTGGTGTTGATTTACTATTTTTTTATTTTTTCTCCCCAAAGTGCTATTTGACTAGGACCCCCGTCCTAACATAAAAAGGAAATATACATATTCTCACCTTAATTTGATTGACCTAAGGGTTGTTAGTCAATTTGAGGTGGGGATCTCATTTCCTAATGAAATATAAGGAAAAGTAGGTCCCTAAGTGGTTTATCAATCCCATTTGGTAACCCACCTTTCTTTTATCTATATTTCACTAGATTTTTACCTAAAGTTAAAGGACTAAATCTCCCCAATGGAGATGATCTTTTAAACATTCAATTTGTAGATGATACTGCAATTTTTGTAAACCTTGAAGAAAGAAATGTAGATTATCTTATTCACAAACTTATTTTTTTAGTGAAGTCTCACGCGCTAGAATATCTAAGGAAAAATATATAATGCTTAGTTGGGACAAGTACCCCCCCCCCAAAAAAAATAAAAATAAAAATTGGTGCAATAAGTTTGAATTTCAATGGGGAGGACCTAGCAAATAGGTTAGGTACCTGCACATTCCATTTACAGTTAACCCCTATCTAAAAGATATGTGGGACTTGGTTAAGAGTAAAATTGAAAAAAAAAACTCTGCAATTAGAACAAGCAATACCTTTCATTGGCTAGAAGGTTCCATGTGTGTCAAAAAATCTTATCTTCTTATAGCTTGTATTAATATTCTATCTAGTTATTTAGTAGTTACCAGATAAATAAAATAGAAAAAAAAGATTAGGAAATTCCTCTAATTAGATGGGAAGGGCAATAAGAAAAAGCATTTTGTTAAATGGGAATGGTGTTGCTTAAGAAAATTGGATGGAGGATTAAGACTGAAAGACCTCAAAAAACATGCCATCTCCTTGGTTGGAAAGTGAATCCTTAAAGCCTTAAATGGAAATGAACCTTGGAAGGTTCTGGTATTGAATAATATTCACTTTGATGCCTCAAAACAAGAAAAGAGTTGGGAAAAACTCTTGCTAAATGACATTCTATTTGGGAGATTTCCAGTAATGCCAACTGCATCAAATGTGTTGAAGAGTATATGGAAAGCCTAGGAGATCATTAGAAGTCAAATTGAGAACTGTGAGTATGAAAATCAAACCAAGGGTATAGTGTACCCTAATAGGTCAACCTGGTGGAACCTCTCTAAAAAAGGAAAACCACTTGATTTATTGCAAGGATGCCCAACTAAAACATGACATTTAAAAGGCATTAGATGCTTTAAAGATACAATGTGTAATAAAAAATTAAAATCATGGATAGATCCAAGTATTGAATTCATGCTTCCTCCATTACATTGGAGAAATTTCTCTATTCAACAAGGGAGGCATGTAGAAACATTCAGTTTCATGGTTGCAATGTAAAGGATAATCAATCGATTGAAAATATCACTTAGGAAAATGGTAAAAAAAAATTAAAATTAAAACCTAAAATAATTTATAAAGAATTATTTCTCACAAGACCTTTCATTCTATCTAAAAAATGTTGGAATATAGATTTTTTAGATACATAGTGGTCAAAAACCTTCAAGATGTTGTGGTCTAATACTGGTGAACCATAGATAGTTGGGTTTATGGCTCTCTTCGCTCTTAGGGTTTTTCACCTAAAAGGAGAGAGATAGGCCAAAAACCTAAGTGGTTCACTCAAACTAATGCATGTATAATGGAAATATGAATAAAATGTGCCTAGATGAGATTAACTAAATGCAAATAACTGATAAAAACTATTGAAATGCAACTTGTTGGAAAGCACATTGTGAAATGCAAAAATACCTAGAAATGAAAGCAAACTATAACATAATTTGATAAAACTGGAATTGTGCACCTGAGAACTTGATGGAGACTGGAAATGACATTTGGAATGCTATTGATACTAAAAATTTGGCCTACTGGGACTCATTCACCATTCTGGGCAAATTAGTCCTACTTTTGAGAAACTATCTCGGAGCCCGTTTTAGGCAAATGGGTATCCAAAACTGCAAAGAACATTTTTTAGGCATGGAAATGGGACTCATTCGCCACTAATGGAGAACGATTCAACTTTTGAATTTCTAAAGATTCAAAAGTGGAGAAAGGATCCCTCAGTCTGCACTTCGGTACCTGACAGGTGTCCGCCTTCGAAAGTTTGATTTTCGGCACTGTTAGTGACTTTTAATGGATATTTTGACTTGGTCAACAAGGAGATGTCTTCAACAACTTTTCAATGTAATCTTCAATAATTTACAAGTCTTCAAGATACCTAAATTTGCAAAAACATAAGAAGAGAAAGAGAAATGTTGGATGTTAGGGCATGGGGGTTTGCCTTGGTTAAACCCCTTTTTAGGTAATTAAACCAAAATGAAGAAATAATGTAATGAAGCATGCAATAATGGATTTAATACCTTTCCATCATGTTTTATCTTGATTTTCTACAACAAATGGTGAAGATTCTACCCTTCAATGTCTTTGGAAGTTATCTTGATGACTTGAAAATGATAAAACCCTAGCTTGCTTGACTTGAGATGGAAGACAAATGATGAATGAGTTGTGAATGAGTTAAAAAATGTAAATTAGGGTTTAGAGACTTATATTTATAGGCAATTCTCCTTATTCACCCGTTAATTGGATCCCTGAGGCCGACATGAAAGAATAATAAGCTTAAATTCCAAAATTTCCCACTCAAAACTCAAAAATGACCCAAATGGGACTAATTCACCACCTTCGGTGAATTAGTCCCACCTAGCAGGGACTCATTTGCCATAGATGGTGAATTAGTCCCAGAGGGGTCCATTTTCTAGCTGGGTTGTTGGGGAATGAGGAAATCAGGTTTATATGGTGACTTTGTCAGGTATTTCATCAAATTATGCCTTAGGATGCACAATATGGGGTAATAGGGGCCTATTAATGATCATGTGAAGGTCAATTAGGGCTTGAGACACATAATTCAATGTGAAAGTGTGATTAAATACACTTTACATCATTAAAATGAGGTCCACTTAGCCTGGAAAGGCACAACATCCAATGTGAATGTGTAGGACACATTACAACACTAGACTAAGGTTAAGTTCAATTCACAAGCCTTCTAGATTTATGTGAAGATGCAATTAAATACATTTTATAATGTTGAATTAAGGGAAAATGGGTTTATTAAGTCTAGAAAAGCGTGAAAGTATTTTACAACACTTTACAACACCTTTACAAGACATCGTTAGATGCATTTTATTCAGTTTGCAAGGGTCCAAGACCTAGTATGGATGTGTAAAACACCTCACAACACTAAATCAAGGCATCCTTAAGTCCAATTTATCATCAACTCTTCCCATGTTAAGCAAGAAATACTTTTGTCTATGGTACATTTAGCCCCCACTTTAGTGAGAGGATGAACTTGCTTCAAACTCACACTAAAGTAGACATTCAAGAGAGGTCCAATCATACCAATCCAGATGGTCTAGGATAACAAAGATTGAGAAATCAGTCAAGCCCCCAAGATCCAAGATCATAAGTCAAACCAACATGAGTGCAAAAGGACACACACAAGGTGAATGATTTGCAGAAAAAAAAGATACATGATCATGCAATGGAAAGAACTAGAAGGAAGAGAAATGAAAATGAGGTGGATCAAGCTTCGACCATTTGTCCAACATGTTGTGGATCAAATCTAGGTTGTTGTCCAAAAATGCATACTCACTCTGAGGCGACGGAGCTCTTGGCTGTCCGCCAGGTAAGAAGTCTTAAGTATACTCACTCTAAGGCCACGAAGCTTCTAGTTGTCCGCGGGGTGAGAAATACACAAGGTGGCTATGGGGAAAAATCATGCCTCAGAATGGGCTTCCTGCTCAGCCATACTAAATTTTTACCTCCTAATAACTTTAATAAGGCACCATGAAAGAAAAATGGTCTTTGAGCTCTATGAGGTAAGCAAAACTTTGTATGCTTGACACTCATAGGCAAACAAGATGGCACCATAGGTATGCAAGCTATATTATGCAAGGTGGCCATATAACAATTTTTGTAAATGCCAAAATAGTGTAAGGTGTGCTCAAAGGGATTTTGCTTAGTTCGTGCAAGGCCTCTTCTTAGGGAACATCATGCTTAATGTTTCCAAGAGAGAATGTGTCAAAAGAAGTATCACGCTCTTGGAGGGAATCAAGCCCAATGACTCCACCAAGAAAAGGATACATCACAAGAAATAAATCATGCAATGAAATATAAGTGGTGATGTATACCCCCACTTTAAAGTGGTTGCAAACACCGGTACTATGAGAAATTGCTTTAAAGTAGAAGAAGAGGGCATGAGAGCTTATTTGGAAAGCCCTATTCCAATTCATATGTCTCCAATAAGCTCCGTCATGAAAAAGGTAGTATGTCACCGGCGAGCCATATTAAGGCATGTCATCCACATCCCAAGATTTCTCTTATATGTTCATGAAAGGTTAATGACTAGCCAAAAGGGTAAATGAGAGGTGACATACGAGGACAAGGCTATTTATCCCCTTGCCCCCACTTAGTGCAGGACAAGGGTGAGCTGAAATGATTGATAAGATGCATGCTAGAGTGAAAATAAATATCAATTAGAGGAATTAGGTGCCCCCCACATAAGGAAGAACACCAAACTCCTTAAAATGTTGGATTTTACTACTCAAAGACTTACAATCATTAGTGGAGTTACCATGAATTCTATGATAGGCACAAAATGAAATCTTGTAATAGAATTTCTTACGAGTTCTAGGGGGAAGGGTGATCAAGCGATCTTGGAGAAGTATCAACAAGATACCCTCTTGATCAATGGGAGAAGGTGGTCCGGTATTTTGTTGGAAAGATACATCTTGCCTAGTTTGAGTTGTCATACCTACGCAAGACTTTTTAGATTGCGAGATTTGGTTCTATGTTACAGGAGGGTGTAAAATCTAACGAGTTCAAGTCATGAGTGTTTTGCCAGATGACATTGACATTAAGCAAAGGTGTATTTATTTTTTGGATTGCTTGCAAAGGAGAAGGATTAAGACCACTAGTGTCGATTAGTTCAGGATGCACTAGGGTTAAGGTTGGCTTTGATGAATTGTTTGTGATGCTGTTGATATTGAGTGAAGGCTTGGAGATTTCTATCAAAGGACAATAACCAAGACCATGAGTTGTTTGTTGTGTGAGAGGATCTATAGGGTTGTAGATACCTTGTTCATTAGCACCACATCCTTTTCCACTATAGCCAAGTTGTTTCATAAGCTCCTATCCTTTTCCATAAAGCTTTTTCATTTCTTTTGGATCAGTTGTTGTTTGGTGATAAGCATCGTCAAAGGTGGTTGTGTAGTTTGTTTCATTGTCTAAAGTGGTTGAGGTGGATATTTTTGAATGGTTGTCTTCTTTTTCATTTCCCTTATGTGAATCTTTGTGTATGATCTTGTACTCACCCATGAATTCATGTTCAAAATCCAAGGAACCCCAATCATCTTCTAATATCTTTGTGACTTGTTCAATATGTTGTTCTTTGTTGTTCTATTGTACGGGTTCCACTGGTGTAGTTGATGTTGATGTGTTTAAGGAATTCTCTTTATTTTTCTCAAGTTGTAAGACATTATAAGGCTCAAGATCAATGTCAAGTGTGTAGACTGTGTTGTTGTAGATATATTTCATTTTGTGATGAAGAGTGGAATGCACACCTTTCATTGCATGAATCCACAGTTTGCCTAAGATAAGATTACATGAAATTTCATGAGGCATAACATGGATTGGTGTATTCAAGGTGGTCACTCCAATGGTAAGAGGTATAATGATCACCCCGAGTGGTTTCTTTTCAACATTATCAAATACCTTAATGGATAAAGAATCAGGTCGAATGTTTGATTGATCAATGCAAAGCCTCACACTACACACATTAAGGAAAGAACAAGTATCTACAAGAGTTATCTTTATCCCTTTTCATTTGTATTGCACTATGATCATGAAAGCTTCATTTTGTTTTTGTACATCCAAAGACAGGAGTTCACTTTGGTGGAAAACAATGTCATTGTTTATTCTATGAATGATGGATGCTATGTCATTTGGTTGCACAGTAGAAGAGACAGGAACTTGTTGTAAGGCTGTTTGGATCATGTTGTGATAGTGAGGGGAGACTTGAATAAGGTTCCACAATGATATCTTAGCAGGAGTATTCTTAAGTTTCTCAACAAGATCATACTCCTTTCGACCTAGCAAGAAAGGATTAGGTAGGATAGGATTAGGCAATGGTAAGGGTGTTGGGGTTGGTTGTGGTGGTTGTGGATTATTTAGAGTGTTATACATATGAGCAACAGTATTATGGCTCAGTTGCTACAAAAAAATACTCTTAGGAGGGTAAAGGACAAGTTCAGTCTTATTTGGAGTTTGTTGTTTGTGTGAAGGTGGGTAGAGAATTAGAGGGTTGTTAGGATGTCCCATGGGGTATGTAGGAGGTCCATTGATCGAGGGGGATCTAATGGACACTTGCACATTCATAACCTTAGAGGTCTTGGTTTGATGTATCTCTAATAAAGGGATATTGAGAATCACCTTTTTATCTAAGGAAGACACATTATTATGGTTTCCTTTTTCTAGCATCATGATATTCTCCCTAGAAGGAAATTTTTTAGGAGAACTACTAATCAAATGTTCTTGACATTCAAGAGTTGGTTCTTCTAAAATGACTTCATCACAAGTAGGGGAATGATCAATGATTGGATTTTCATGTTTATCGAGAGTGGGGATTGTAGGAGAAGGCTCTATTTGATTATTTGTTACAGTCTCTAAGGTCTCATGCTTTTGTTCCATACTATCTACCCTACTAGGAGAGCTTGTAATATGTTCATCCAAGTTTGAAATTTGTAAAGTAGCTTCATCACAAGTGGGGGAGGCATCAAGAGAAGGACCACTATGATTGTCAAATAAATTGTTCCAAATGGTAGGAGCATGTGGGAATGGAGGGTCAAGATTCTTGTGTCTCTTAATAGGTATATCTTCTAACATCAACCTATCCTCTTTGCATCAAGGAGGGATATTAGGAGATAGAAAAATTTGATTGTCATGGTTATGGAGACTAGGTAAGGCGATATTTAGAAATGTGTCTATGATCTCATTTTCTTGTTGTCTAACATCTTCCAAAGGGGAAGGAGAAAATGGACAATCAACACTCTCAATGCTTGTATCTTCCTTCACCAAGATACCTTCGTCACTAATAGGAGAGGTATCGGGAGAAGAACAAGTATGATTGTTATGATTGTCTACACTAATATTCTCACCAATGAGTAATGTAATGTTAAGGATTGTATCACATTTGGTTTGATGATGACTAACATGTTTTTTAATGACTTCATCCTTGTAATCAAAATTGAACTCATTAGAGGGGATATTGTATTTATGCAATCCATTATTAACGAAATCAAAGCCACATCTTTTGAAAGAAAACATGCTATGATGAAAAAGGAAAGAAAATACAATGCAATGATTTAAGATGAAATGTTTAAATGCAAGTTTCAGATGTGAAAGAAGGTAATTTTCTGATTACATTATGCAACAATCTGAAAGAAAACACAAATTTAAAATTAAACAATGCAGGAAATGAGCTAATATAAGCTAGATCTAATGAAAAGTATGTTATAGAAACTCAGCTAACTGATATAGCTTGATAATGGCACCAAAAAAAAGCTTTAAAATGGGGTTTTAAGCTCTGTAAAAGGCAGTTTCAAGGGTGAAAAGGGACTAGTTAGCCCAAGGTAGCGAATGAGTCCCAGTGGGGATTTTTTTCAAAAAAATTAGAAATTTTTGAGTGATTTCGATGTTATTTGAGCTGTAAGATGTAGACCTAAGATGAAAATGAAAATTTTTAGAAAACTGGAATGATTTAGATGCCAAAAATTCAACCTAAATGCACTTTTCATGAATGCAAAATTTGAAACCTAGCATGCAAATTAATCCATGCAAACCCTAATGCAAGGTCAATGCGAGGATAGATCTATGATGGACTCCAAATCAGAAAAGAAAAGTATTATAAAGGCAGGTTCACCAAAATGAACCATAGATTTTTGGGTCTGAGGCTCTCTTTCACTCTTAGGGTTTTTCACCTAAAAGGAGAGAGATAGGCCAAAACCCTAGGTGGTTCACTCAAACTAATGCAAGTATAATGGAAATATGAATGAAATGTGCCTAGATGAGATGAACTAAATGAAAATAATTGATAAAAGCTATTGATCATTAGGTGAAAACTATTGAAATGCAAGTTGTTAGAAAACACATTGTGAAATGCAAAAACACCTAGAAATGAAAGAAAACTATAACAAAATTTGATGAAACTAGAAGTGTGCACCTGAGAACTTGATGGAGACTATAAATGACATCTGGAATGCTATTGATACTGAAAATTTGGCCTACTGGGACTCATTCGCCATTCTGGACAAATTAGTCCTACTTTTGAGAAACTGTCCTAGAGCTTGTTTCAGACAAATGGGTATCCAAAAATGCAAAGAACACTTTTTAGGCCTGGAAATGGGACTCATTAGACACTAATGGTGAATGATTCCACTTTTTAATTTCTAAAGATTCAAAAGTGGAGACAGGATCCCTCAGTCTGCACTTCGGTACCTGACAGGTGTCTGCCTTCGAAAGTTTGATTTTCGGCACTGTTAGTGACTTTTAATGGATATTTTGACTTGGTCAACAAGGAGATGTCTTCAAAAACTTTTCAATGTAATCTTCAATAATTTACAAGTCTTCAAGATACCTAAATCTACAAAAACATAAGAAGAGAAAGAGAAATGTTGGATGTTAGGGCATGGGGGTTTGCCTTGGTTAAACCCCTTTTTAGGTAATTAAACCAAAATGAAGAAAGAATGTAATGAAGCATGCAAAAATGGATTTAATACCTTTCCATGATGTTTGATCTTGATTTTCTACAACAAATGGTGAAGATTCTGCCCTTCAATGTCTTTGGAAGCTATCTTGATGACTTGAAAATGATAAAACCCTAGAGCATTGCTTGACTTGAGATGGAAGGAAAACGATGAATGAGTTGTGATTGAGTTAACAGATGTAAATTAGGGTTTAGATGCTTATATTTATAGTAAATTCTCCTTATTCACCCATTAATTGGATCCCTAAGGCCGACATGAAAGAATAATAAGCTTAAATTCCAAAATTTCCCACTCAAAACTCAAAAATGACCCAAATGGGACTAATTCACCACCTTGGGAAAATCAGACCCACCTACCAAGGACTCATTCGCCACAGATGGTGAATTAGTCCCAAAGGGGTCCATTTGCTAGCTGGGTTGTTGGGGAATGAGGAAATTGGGTTTATATGGTGACTTTGTTAGGTATTTCATCAAATTATGCCTCGGGATGCACAATATGGGGTAATAGAGGCCTATTAATGATCATGTGAAGGTCAATTAGGGCTTGAGACATAGAATTCAATGTGAAAGTGTGATTAAATACACTTTATGTCATTAAAATGATGTCTACTTAGCCTATAAAGGCACAACATCCAATGTGAATGTGTAGGACACATTACAACACTAGACTAAGGTGAAGTTTAATTCACAAGCATTATAGATTGATGTGAAGACAAAACTAAATACATTTTATAATGCAGAATTAACGAAAAATGGGTTTATTAAGTCTAGAAAAGAGTGAAAGTCTTTTACAACACCTTTACAAGACATCATTAGATGCATTTTATTTAGTTTGCAAGGGTCCAAGACCTAGTGTGGATGTGTAAAACACCTCACAACACTAAATCAAGGCCTCCTTAAGTCCAATTTATCATCAACTCTTCCCATGTCAAGCAAGAAATACTTTTTTCTATGGTACAACTGGAACTAAGATTGCTTTCTTTAAATGGTTAGTTATGTTGCAAAAACTTTCTCTTAAGCTTTCCTCTTCAGTTTTGAGCATGCATTTTTTATGTAAATAGCCTGAAAGCATTAGAAATATCTTCTTTGAATTTTCGTTTGCAAAAGAGATCTAAAAAGTGTTTTTGTCTAATCTTATGGGATGGGGAGATGAAGGTAACGTAAATTGGTAGGAAATTCTCTTTGGTTCTATAGAAGGTTTAAGTATGGCATATAATTTTTTTTGGCTTACTGTATCATCTAATATCTTAAGGGGAATCTAAAAGGCTAGAATTGAGAATATTTTTTATGGTACTAGGAGGGTACTACCTGAATCTCTTATAAGACTCATGTTTCACAACATTTTTGTGCAAGTGGCAATCATTATGGATACCTCAAAGTAAAAACTTGTGAAGTTGCTAAATGAAGGAGTTGTGGATTTCATTGAGATGGAGGTTAAAGTTGGAAGGCTTTGACATACCAATGAAGCTGATAATACCCTTTTCATGAGATGCTATTTATAATTTTAAAAGGAATACAATAAAATACCTAGCAGTGGCAGAGGACAAAGAGGTAAACCTCCACCACAAGGGAAAATTAGACATAGTTTTGGACCAAGATAGCAATGAGGAATGGAGAAATAGATCAAAGAGGAAGTATATAATATTCTTAAAAAATGGTTATGTTTTAATATGTTAACAAGTCATTATAGAAGATTAAATTATGTCCTATTATCATGTAATGGTAAATGTAGCTAAGTAGAGCTAGCTGCTAAAGATTGCATAGTTTGGCCTTGTTTAAAATAGTATGTATTATACTATGTATATATGACCTTGTGTAGTTTTCCCAACTGATGATTGTGTAATTCTTTAAAATTTACTATATTTAATGCAAAAAACTCTCAAATATCCTTTACTTTGTGTAGTTTCCTCCACAATTATTTTGTTTCTCCCAATCTTCTATTCCTTCACCTTTCTTTGGTAGGTCCAAAATATCTTCATCCTCTATATCTTCTTTTCTTTCATATAAAATAATCTTTGGACTTCTAATCTTACATCAATTCTTATCATCATATTCAATAGATTCTTTTCCATAGTAAATGTCATTTCTACCTTGTTTGCAATATCATCATCTTTAAATTCATCTTGATTTTCCTCTAGTTTCATGTTTTTTTGACACCTCATTTGAAATTCTTATTCAACTTTACATAATGTTAAATATCTTACCACACATCCTCCTTACTCTAAATGTTATTGTACTTTGCACTACTTTATTCCACAATACTAGATTTTTTTTAATCTCTATCATTTCTTCATCATTCTTACTTGCATCAAAAATTAAATTTCTTTTTTCATCTATTTGTGATCTTTATAATCCACTCAAATCTAACATTTTCAATTAATTTTCTAGGGATCTTTCTTCATTCATTGATTGTTTGGTGATTTAATAGTTGAAAAGATGTCTTCATCCTCTATAGCTTCTTTTCTTTCAACTAAACTAATCTTTGGGCTTCTAATCTTACTCACATAAATTCTTATCATCAGATTCAATAGATTATTTTCCATAGTAAATGTCATTTCTACCTTGTTTGCAATATCATCATCGTTAAATTTGTCTTGATTTTCCTCTAGTTTCGTGTTCTTCCAATACCTCATTTGAAATTCTTATTCAACTTTACATAATGCTAAATATCTTACTGCACATCCTCCACATCTCTCTTGATGTTATTGTACTTAACACTACTTTATTCCACAATACTTAGATATTTTTTTTAATCTCTATCATTTCTTCATCATTCATACTTGCATCAAAAACTAAATTTCTTTCTTCATCTCTTTGTGATCTTTAAAATATACTCAAATCTAACATTTGTAATTAATTTTCTAGGGATTTTTCTTTCATTCATTGATTGTTTGGTGATTTAATAGTTGAAAATATGTCTTTATCCTCTATATCTTCTTTTCTTTCATTTAAAGTAATCTTTGGGCTTCTAATCATACTCACATAAATTCTTATCATCATATTCAATAGATTATTTTCCATAGTAAATGTCATTTCTACCTTGTTTACAATATCATCTTTAAATTCATCATGATTTTCCTCTAGTTTCATGTTCTTCTGATACCTCATTGAAAGTCTTATTCACCTTTACATAATGCTAAATATCTTACTGCACATCCTCCATATCTTTCAATGTTATTGTACTTTGCATTACTTTATTCCACAATACTAGATTTTTTTTATTCTCTATCCTTTCTTCATCATTCTTACTTGCATCAAAAACTAAATTTATTTTTTCATCTCTTTGTGATCTTTAAAATCTACTCAAATATAACATTTGCAAGCAATTTTCTGGGGATTTTTCTTTCATAGTAGCAACCCTAACTCTAGGACTCATATTTACTCCTTTAATCTTTTCAACTATTAAATCACCAAAACTCACAGACAAATAAAAAAGTAAAAGAAAATATTTTTTGGTGATGAAATGTTACTCTTA
Source organism: Sequoia sempervirens (assembly GCA_007258455.2). NCBI lineage: Eukaryota > Viridiplantae > Streptophyta > Pinopsida > Cupressales > Cupressaceae > Sequoia > Sequoia sempervirens. Next base: position 73,705,857 of record VDFB02058242.1, on the reverse strand, counting down.
TAGCCTAGGATGCTCTTGCATATGATTTGAAGGGAATCAATATAGGAAATAAGGGCAAGATGGAATGTAATACCCCTCCTGTTACTATTTGGACTTGTTATCTTTCTATGCTTTTGCTTGATACTTTGAGACTGTGATAGTTATTACTTATTGTTTGGATTGGTGGATTGGATAGTTTAGACTACTTGATGATTATGATACTTCATTTGAGGACATGGATATTATGATATGACATTGTGGTTACATTTGGTTGGTGATGTTTGATTTGATTTCAGTAATACATTGTGATGCTGTGGTTTAGTAATTATTTTATGATGTGATCAGTTAGTTTACCAATGTTACTTTATATCTAATGTTGTAATTGTTAGTATAGTTTTGGGTGAGAGGACAGTGTAGCACCACTCGTTTATGAGTGCCCTGCTATGCTGCAATTCCTTCTCACGATGTGATGTTTTGATTATATATACACATGTTGTACACAACCTTGTTGTATGTAGGAATTGCAGGTACAGAGTCTCGATTCCATCTGCTTCGGCAGAACAGGGCGAGCATCAATTTAACCCAACGGGCATGATGTTGAAACAGAGATGACAAGGAAGTCACCACGTCCCATGTTTGTCAAACCGTCTTATGTTTTGTGGTATTGTGCGTCTTTGACCTTGGTCATTTTGCATTGTATTATAGTAGCTTGTGTGAGTGTCTTTTTTGGTAACTATTTTACGTTGGTGTTTTCTATGATGTAATTTATATATTTAAATGATGTTAATAAATGTTGATAATAGTGTTGGAATAATTTGTATTAAAATATAAAAGTCTTATATTAAAAGCCATATATTTATTAAAGCTAAATAAAGAGAAATGTGTAAATTAAATTATTTAAAATTAGTATTTTGATAATTTAATTAAAAGAGCATGTTGAGGATAATTATGAAATAAATTAATTAAATAAATTAAAGTGTGTGAATTGCAAGTAAAATCGCAAAATCAGAATTAAAACAAAAAAAAGTGTTGTTAAATGGGAAAAAAACAATAAAAGAAAGAAAAGATAAAAAGGACCAATGAATGTTGAGTTTGGCTGTAAAGCTGGGAATAAAATTAGAAAACTTCTTTTAATTTGGATTTTTAGAGTTTTCGAAAAAGAAGAAGATATATTTTTATTTAATAGCAAAATTGTGAGATTTTTCATTCACGGGAAAATTTTGACAGAAGTTACACAAAAATATTGAGTTTTGGGAATTGGATTTTCTCTGGTCCTTCTTCTGTAGAAATTTATTTAGTTCTTCATTGTTCTAGAAGAGAGGTGCTTCTGAAGTAATTTTTAGATTAGAAGATTGGCCAATGGAATCAAGTGAAGAAGTTCTAAAGGAAGGAATGAGAGCTCTTCAAAAAAGCTATTGGGATCAAGCAAAGCTTTATCAAATTTTCAAACAGCACAGGACTCCAGGTTCCATTTTCTTACTTCTTTAGTTGTCTGAGTCAAAAGAAAAATAAAATAAATAATAAATGTGTTTGATCTGTAGAAGAAAAGAAAATCTTTACTAGAAATTTAATGGTTATTAGATAGCAAACCAGCAAGGGAAAAATTTACTGTGTTCTGTGAAAATGTTCTATATTTTCTTTTATAATTTTGTTATAAATAAAATTGTTCCCCTTTGAAATAAATGGATTTTTTTGAATATATCTATATATATATATATATATATATATATTTACGCTTTTGAAAAGATGTAGATACATATATACATATATATACATGTCATATTTTTGTACAGTGATTTATTATAGAGAAAATTTATATTCTGTTTGATTTATTATAGAGAAAATTATATTCTGATTGACATATTTATATATAAATATATACATATATTTATATATATACACAAAGTATATATATATATATAAATATATATAAACATATTAATATGATCAAACCTGTTAAGTTAGTGGGATCGAATTTTTATTTTGGCTGAACCTGTGGCCGTACCCATGTAGGGACGCCATAGTTTTTTGTATATTAAATAAAATACAAAATTAAAAAAATAAAAAATATATATATAAAACAATTTATACGGGCGAAGGGAGGGACGACACAGGCTGTACCCCTCCCCACTCCCCTGCGCCAGGCCGCGGGCTACCACAACAGTCCATGGACTGTTGGGTGCAGCAGTCACATGGACTGTCGTGCGCAGTCCTATGGACTAGCGGCAACGCTGGTCTTAAGGCTTTTTTTTAAGCATTTAAATTTTTTATTAATTATTTTAAAATATATATATATATTTAGGTATGTTTTTTTTTTAAAAAAAAGATATTATTTTGGCATTAGCATGAGGTAATTCACAGTCCTAATGTTTTTTTTTTAAATTGGACAAAATTATTAGAATAAGCTGAATATTGTTTATATATATAATAAATATAATGATATATTATGTTGTGAAATTTGAATATGGCTGTAGGGTTATTGGAAAAAGGTGAAATTGACTATCATGGAAATTTTATTTTGAAAATAGAAGATGTAGTAATGGAATAAAATGAATTGCCTATCTTTGTGTAAAATTATTATGTTCTATTTTCTAAATCAGCTTGACTTGACTTCTTTATTTCCTTGGGTCATCGTTTTGGCTTTTATGATGTTGGAACCCTGATTTCTTTAGGAACCTGCTTATGGTTGTTGTAAACCTTAGTTTTCCAGAGGCGTGTTATTATCATTGGATGTTTATCCTCATTTTATGTGCTCTTGATGTTGTAAAATATTAGTATTATTATTTTGGAAGGGTTGTACGAGTTATGTTGAGACTTTGACTATGTGTTTAGCGAGATGGGTAATGCCTCACATGTCTTTGGTTGTGATATATGCTTTGTTATTTATGGTACAACCCTTGCCTTGTTTTTGGATTATGTTTCGGGGTCTTCTGGGAGAGTGGCTCTTCGTGGGGGCCGGCGCCTCAAAAGGAGGAAGGGCTCAGGATAACCCACGTAAGAGTAGATTAACAAGTGAAAACCTAATAATAGAACTTAGGGGGATGGGTAGTAATAAAACAATAAGATAATCTTGGATACCTCATCTAGTCATTAGAGCTATCGCAGACTAATGGTAGACTAAGAAGGCCATGGTCGGAAAAGTTGTAACCTCATCCTCAGAAGAGGTTAACGGCTCCGCATGAGTCACCCTATGGGGCCGGCGCCTCATGTAGGAGGAAGGGTCAGGATAACCATAGATGGGGACTGGCTCCTCATGTTAGAGGAAGGGCCAAGATAACCCATGTAGGCTATGCGATGACACTCTCCACTAGATTCCCTTGTGCTTGTTTTCCTAGTTACCTCTAGAAGTGTATTATGATTGTCTCTTTGGTTTACTTGACATGTGGTTAATGGTTGTTGCCTTGGTTTGTTTGTGATGTGTTTTATGGCTCTTTGGTTATATTGAGTGGTTCCTTGTTGTTGTCGTTTATGGTCTATGTATTCTTTGATGTTGCTTTTGGAGTTATTGTACTATGTTATTCTTTATTGGAGTTTTCTTATGGCATTCATGGTCGTGGTTACTTCCTTGTCACCTCTGAGCACGGGGGGTGGGTTTTTCCTAAAACCCACACGGTCGGGTGGAATGTGCTCCGCACCCGTTGGGTTCCCCATCAACGTTCGTTCTTCACAGTGTTCTTCAGATGGAGCTTGTACCTAATACTCATCTTGTATTTTTGACATTATTTGTACTATATATTTATCCCTCATGTATGGGAGGTTTCATTGTATTCAGTATTGAGAAAATGTAATGTATTAAATGATGATGTATTATTTATGCACCTTTGTAACCATTCATCATTTATGGAAATTTTTATGGTTGTATCATGTGATGTATTTATACTTATACTTATGGATACATGGATGTTACTAAATTGTAAATGGATATTGTAATGGTTATGATGGTTGTTAGATTAGTTATGTTATTTAGTCTTTGTGTATCTTTCATTATGAGTTGTTTATGCGATGTGACCTCGCGTGCCCCAGAGGACTTGACGTTATGAGGTTAATGTGTAATGTAATTATATTTTAATGTTTCATTATATGTTTACTTTGTCTTAAAAAAATAAATGTGTGCACTGTTTTGTCCTTTGCGGTTTGCACGACGGGTGTTACATGGAAGAGGTATGTATAGAGGATCGTTGGGGAAGATTTGATTCGAAGATCATAGGTAAACTATGAGAAGGTCAATGATAAAAAAAATTGCTACAGTTTGGGAGAAGGATGTACAAAGATTATATATAGACTATGGGTAGATTTATGATGGATATAGTCAAGGAATTGGAAAAGGGATAGGGAAACATGGTCCACCATATGATGAAAATATACATCTTCAATAGGAAAGCTAGTTGATTGCACAAAGATTTCAATTTACCCACCAACTCATATTTCTTTTGATTTTCAACATTTTGAATAAATGCCTCATGGTCATATTATTAGTTTTCCTCATTTGAATGCAACATGTTATGTAAATGAAAGGTACAAGGAAGAGGGATAATCATGGTAGCGACACGAGGGTCTGACCTAATACTTAATCAAAGGGGACTTAAGGGTCTAATGAGCTTGTAGGCATACAAGACTAGTGGCTTGAAAAATACAAGATAAATGTATACTCTAACAAGCTAAAATAGAAAATATGCATACTAGTAGTTACAAATTCACCAATTTATTTGAGAAAAATAATGCTTTCCTACACTAATAGATTAATGTCGAATTCTAAACAAGTTAAACCTAGAAAACAAGATGGGATTGAAAAAAAAGATTGTGATTTAAATAGTTGAGAGTAAGAAATGAAAATAATCAAGAGGGAATAAGGCGCTTATTTTGATTTACATTAGAGTGATGTTGAATTTGACCCAATCTACCAATTGACATGTTACAAAGGACTAAAATTTGAGATATGGTTTAAATATAGAGATTTTTTTCTTTGTTTTGAACAAAGCAAATTACAAAAGAGATGGAGTAGTCAAGTAGACTATTAAGATATTTAAAAGTTTCTACTATTGATACTAAAATTACATCATAGAGCTTAGTTTTAGACTTGGTTAAGCCACATGACCTAATCTTTACATTAATTGGGATTGATGTGACTTGTAATGTACTCACTCCTATACACATTTGTTGAACAAGGGATTGTTGAAAATCATTATTAGACTTACTATAAGACAAAAGAAAAATCATCAACATAATTGATAATAGTCTTTCTCAATGAAAACACTACATCTAAAAAATCTATTATGTCAAAATTTAAAAAATACCATAAAATAGTCATCATACCTTGATGACAACTTTATGATAGACTTGAAAAGTGGCAATGTTTTAGCAAATAGTTTTGTTCCAAATCATTCCATCCAGAAAGTAGTAAATCTCTCTTTCACACATAAATATCTGTTCGTCATTTTTTCTTTGATGTGTGACGTACCTTTCAGATTTTTCTCCGTTATCATTATTCCTTTCGCAGACCTTTCATATATCCAGCCCCGTAATCTTTTTCCTTTCACACAATTTTTTGCAGTTATCATTTGCAAGAAGCCGAGATAGATAACTCTCGAATCATATTTTATACATTAAAATATATAATTCATAGAAACGAATTTGGATTGATAATTAAAATAAATGTTAAAATAAATATGGAAAAATTGAATGTGGATATTTAGTTTGATTTTGACATAGATATTTTTATGTCTGAATGCTTCTGGATTTGATTGTGTGTCCTCTTTTTTCATCAACGTTTCGGATCACACTCAGTGAACCATCATCAGGATAGAGAGTTGAAAAAGATGAGAAGGGATAAGTTGCAAACCCAGCTTGTATAAAAGAGAGGGGAAAGAGGAGAAAATGAAGGTGTTAGGGTGAGGTGCGCCAACCAAGGGAAATGCTAAAAATATAATAAACAAACAACAATTTCAAAAAAGAGGAAACCATTCAAGTATTAAGACACAAAGAGATAAGAAGTAATTCAAGAATATAAAAACACGAGAAATTATATGAAACAACAAAATGGCAAAGGAGCAAATAAGGGGAAATCACTCAAAAACCAACAAATTTTGAGAAAGGAAACACGCACAACAAAATAATAAAGGATCACCACAAATAGAAAAGCACACCAAAAACAAACTAGATACTTAAATTAAAGACATGAAATTAAAATAAAAAATATAATACTAGAAAAAACATTAAATATTCTAATTGTATATATAATAAACCAATTAAAAACATATACAATAGATATTTTTGTTAGAAAGATTTTATAAGATTCTGAAATTTAACAATTTGACTTGTGAATATGACATCACATTATAAGGATTCTTTTCCAAGAGTGTGGAAGTGAATTTCATAGGTGCAAGCCTAAATAGGGTGTATGGATTTGAACTTGTAGGTCAGAGATCTAATTTCAGATAATTTTGCAAATAGGAATGTGTTGGCTTGATTTCTAGTATCTAGAATTGTGAAAGGGTCGAATTTTTTTTACACACACCTTAAGGGAATATTTTGGATTATAAGAGGATCAAGTTCTCTTTGGTTAGACTTCCAATAGAATAGCTCTATAGCTCTCACTGAAAGATTTGAACGTAATAAGAAAGTGTGTAGTGGCCCGTGGAAATTTGTCACAAGAAAAAAATGTACAATTCACCCAAAAATGGTCAGGTCTTTTTTTTTCTAAAAGTGCACCCAACAAACTCTCCTACCTAATGCATTCCTAGATTTGAGAAGGGGCTTACAAATCCGAACCTTTGAACCATGTTAGATTCAGACAAAGACTCAAGCTCATAGGACAACCTACAAAACCATAGATAGCCTTCTATAAGTTGAGAGAAGAAAGAAATGAATTGCTAGAATATGGATGCAATTAAGATACAAAGATCAAATAGATCAATGATATGTAATATAAATGAAATGCCTTGCTTAAATAGGAAAGATGTGAGATGGGAAAACATAAGGTTATGACATGTGTCACAATTATATCACATGAGACATAAAAAGTAAATGAACTAGAAGTGCTCCAAGTAATTGACTAGGTGGGAACAAGACCTAGGAAGTAAACTAGTTAGGTAATACACCCTATTCACACTAAAACAAAAAGAGAACATTATTAAATGGTAAATACACTAGATAAAGTTGAGTCATTATTGATGAGAAAAAAAATTCTTAATTGTACTAGAGATTTGAATGAACCTATGTAAAGGAAAGCCTTGTTTAGAACCAAATGCAAATCAAATAGTAAATGCTTCATGGTAATCATTGATAACAACAATACTGATAATTTGGTTTCAAAATAAAGAGTTTAAATGATGAATTCTAAAAGGTTGGAGCATCATAATTATCTTAGAGTATCTTAGTTACAAATGGATCACAGAGTCCTAGTTAGTGAATTTAATGTCTTGTGAAATTTAAGATTGACAAATTTGAAGATGAAGTTTATTGTAATGTCATGCATATGCATATTTGTCATATGCTATTGATTAGACCATGGTATTTTCTTAGAAATGTTATACATGATGGTAGAGAAAATATTTATAGACTAATGAAACATAAAGTAAAACATATGCATGTGAAAAAGTGAATTATCCTTCAAGAGAATTGTTGGTAAATGATAATATCTTAAGAATGGGGGTTAAGGCTTTTCTTACCAATTTGGACAGAGGAAGGACTAAGGACCATCCTAACCGGGCTCAAATTAGGTAAATTCCCCGAGCAGCTGGGTTCAGTATCATCCCCCTCAAAATCAAGAGGGCGATCCAAATTAGCAGGGGCATGCATATTTTGGTAATGTTCAACAATTAACCTAATCAAACCAGTATGCAAAATAGGAAATCTTTTTGGATTTTTCTTGTGGTCATCCAGACTTTTTCTCAAAGAATAGAGAAGATAGTAGGGAAAAGAAACCCTAACCTTGTAGCGGAAATGGTTGAGCAGGGCAAAGTGATAACCGTAGACCCTGGTGAAGCGACCATCCATAGTAATATATTTCATGATAACCCAGAGAACTTTCCTCCAGAGAGCTTTTATGGTATCGACTTCGAAGTAGCTATTAGAAATTTTCACCAGCTTCATTCTTTCCTTCTCTTTCTTCGGAAATCTGATGTCAGCTTCATCAGAGAAAACCTTGTCCTTGAAAAATTTGTGTCCATCAGTGGACATTCCAGTCACTTCAGCTATAAGGTTTTCATCGAGCTCCACTTTCCTACCAAAAAGGGTAAGTTCCCCATTATTCCAATTCTTCTCAAAATGCTCAGTAGCCTCCTGATTCGACCTGTGGAGTTTTTCCAGAAAAGGGAGTAAACCCCCACTTTTTACTTTGTTCCACGCTTTGGTATTTCTAGTATGTATCTCAAAGCTGTCCGGCTCAACTCGTTTCCTGTCTCCACCCATTTTGGTAAGCACAATGGGGCAGACAACAATGAAATATTTACTTGAAATGGTCCTGCCAAATCTAAGAGCCCACAAAGCATGCCAGGAAACCTTACAGATTAAGCAACTAAGCTCAGTCCCATACAATCTGATGATCACGATGTAATTACCCCATCCTATCATCATTAATGAGGTGACACGCTTCTTGCCCATGTGACACATCATAGTTCAGTAGGGCCCGGACGTTAATTCCTAATTCACTAATATTTAGCCAAGTGCACTGTCCTTTGCTCCAAACCCCTTCATTCGCAAAAAAATCTGCCACGACATTGGCTCCTCTATAGGCGTGTGAAATCTTTATATTATCAAACTTGGCTAAAGTCGAGATAGCATCATCAATCCAAGACTTAATAGTCCACAAGGGGAGGGGGACCTACCTAAAAGACTATCTATAATATTTTTGGAATCCCCTTAAAGCCAAAGGTTTCTAAAATTTAGACTATGGGCCAAATTTATAATATGAAAAGCTCCAGTAGCCTCAGCCAGGTGATTGGTTTGAGATCCAAGAGGGGTGGCAGTCACACCTAGAAAGTTTCCAAAGGAATCCCTTATGACTCCGCCGCAACCCGCCGCCCTAGGATTACCTTTAGCCGCTCCATCAAAGTTGGCTTTGACCCATCCATTAGGTGGAAAATACCATCAAGCACCTTCTCTATTCTTCTTAGCTTGTTTATGGACACTGGGAAAATCAAGACTTATATTCCATTCCTTAGCAACCATAAGATCATAGGATGAGTGAGCCACTTTCTCAGAGTTGCTAACCTTCTGGGAAATAGCATTGACATTTTCTTTCAGAAATCTGATTATTTTATCAAAAAAAATATCCACCGGTGCTTCTTTATCTCTATAAATTATGTTGTTTCGTTCTTTCCAAAGACCCCAAGCAACATGAGGGAAAGAGAAAACCCACAAGTTTTGAAGAACAGGATTGTGAGTCGGGGCTTTCCATTGAGAGAAGAAATCTTCAATAGACAAGGGAAAAACCCAGGATAGTTTCTAGAAACATATGATTTTTTCCCATATTGAGGCAGCAAAAGGATAGTGAAGAAAAAAATGACTCACTGACTCAGCCTCCATCTTGCAAAGAAAACATCTATTTGGTATTTGAAAACCACGCTTGCAGAGGTTGTCAACCGTGAGCACCTTATTTTGGAGAAGGATCCAGAAAAAGATGTTGATTTTAGGGACTAGATGTTTGAACCAAGCCTTTGACCAGAAGGGGGGAGAAGCCTGGAAAGAAGTAAGCCTGGAAATAGTAGATGAAACAGAATAATTTCCTGAGGGATCATCACACCAAACAAGACGATCTTCCGTCTGATCAGGGAAGAGTCTGACAACCAGCAAAGAAGACTGAATGGGAGCAAGAGCCTGGCTGACAAGGCACAAATCCACCCAATTTCCATCCACATGATAGTCTTTCACATATGAACCAAAAAGATCTTTGCAGTTCTCAGCCCATCCGCTAAAGGAATCAATTTTTATAAGGGGCTCGTTCAACAACCATCTATCCTCCTAGAATCTAGTTTGGTTTCCGCTTCTAACCTGCCAACCCACTCCAAATTCAATAACTTTTCTTCCATTAATAAAATTATTCCAGCAAGTTGAGCCTCTGGGAAGAAGATGGGAATCCTTCAAAATTATAGAGGATCTATTACCCTCCAAATATTTGCTTGCAAGGATATCAGTCCATTCCCCTGAGGACGAAAATATTCTCTAAATTTTTTTAGCTAGAAGAATCTTGTTAACCATTATGATTTTTCTAAGACCTAAACCTCCGGCCTTTTTCAGTCTGCACACCAGATCCCATCCTATTAGAGGCAGTCTTTTTTTTTCTTCAACACCTGACCAAAGAAATATTTTTTGAATCTTTTCAATAGCATCCGCAAACTTAGCAGGGATTTTGAAGAGGCTCAGAGCATAAATCGGAAAATTCTGAAGAGTAGCTTTGAGGAGTTGAAGTTTACCCACTTGGCTTAACAGAGCTCCTTTCCAACCAGCAAGCTTCTTACTGAACCTCTCAACCAAAGAAATCCAAAAGGATTCCGGGGGTTTAAGGCTTAAGGGTAAGCCAAGATAGGTGGTAGGAAAGGACTCCACCCTGCAACCAAGGATTCTGGAAATTTTATTCTGTCTGTGAATAGGAGTGTTGAAGAAGAAAAGAGAGCTTTTTTGTTTATTAATTAACTGTCCTGACGCCCTCCCATACTCATCCAACAGAGATTTCAAAGTTTTTCCTTCCGAGACAGAAGATTTTCCCAAGAGCATGGTATCATCAACAAATTGTTGATGAGAACAAATCAGATTGCTTGAGGACGGTTTGAGACCAAGAAGGGATCTATTATCGATTAGCCTTTTCAAATTCCTACCGAGACTTTCGGCCATAATAGTGAATAAAATATGAGAAATCGGATCTCCTTGTCTTAGACCTCTGGTGCTTTGGAAGAGAGTTTTAGGAGAACCATTAACCATAACGGATATAGAAGTAGTAGACACAAGTTGTTCCACCATTTGAAGAACCCTGTTGCAAAACCCAAACGCCTTTAAAATTTTAAACAAGAATTTCTAGTCAACTCTATCAAGGCTTTTGAGATATCAAGCTTTAACAGAAAGCCTTCGGTCTTAGATTCAATCAAGGAATGGATATTCTCATGCGCTGTGACAATAGAATCTAGGATCTGTCGGCCAGGAACGAATCCATTCTGTTGAGGTGAAATCAGAGTGGGCAAGAGAATTAAGAGTCTAGAAGTCAAAACCTTCGAGATGATTTTATAGATCAAGTTGCAGAGGCTTATGGGTCTGAAAGCCTCAAAGTTCACCACTCTAGGCTTCTTAGGGATTAGAACCATAAAAGTAGCATTCAACTCTTTTAGGAGACTTTTGGATCCAAAAAATTCTTTAACAACATTCACCACATCTTCTCCGACAATCTCCCAGAACCGTTGGAAGAAAAACATAGAGAACCCATCAGGACCCAAAGCTTTACTCCCTTCAAAGGAGAAAACAACCTTCTTAACTTCCTCATTGGTAGGAATAGCGGACATCATAGAGTTATTTTCCTGATTGATCACATTAGGTATAGCCTCTAATAAATGATCCTGATCATTTTGGTTATTTTCATCATTCTCAGAAAGAAGATTTTTAAAGAATAAAACAACATGCTTTATGATGTTCTCCTCCTCCTCATACCTAGTCCCATCCACTTCAGTTTGAGAAATTTTGCTTACAGCCCTGTGTTTAGAGGCCGACAAATGAAAGTACCTAGTATTTTTATCACCTACAGATAACCATAAGGCTCTAGATCTTTGTCTCCAGAACTCCTCCTCTTTTCCAATGATATCATGCATCTTAATAAGGATCTCATTCTTTTTTTCCTTAATATCATTCAAATATCCTTCCTTCTGGATTTTGTTTTGAATTTCCCCCAAATCCATCTGAAGATCAGATTTAATCCTGAAAATATTCCCAAAGGACTCTTTTTTCCATTTTTTAAGGTTGGATTTAACTTCCCTTAATTTTTTAGCCACTCTAAACATAGTTGTGCCAAAGATACTTATATTCCACCATTTCCTAATTTCTTCTTTAAAAGAAGGATGAGAAAGCCACATTTTTTCAACTTTGAATAGGGTATTTTTCTTCTTCTTTAAAGGCTCCGCAACAAAACTAATAGGGAAGTGGTCAGATCCAATCCTAGAAAGGGCTTTAAGAGAATAGTAATAGTTAAAGAACCAGTGATTAGAGATTAAAGATCTATCTAATCTAACCTGGATGAGGTCCGTACCCTTTCTGCGATTCGACCAGGTAAAGGAAGCTCCTTGCAAGTCCAGATCAATAAGCGCCTGGTTGTTGATGAAGCTCTGAAGATCCTCTTTACTCTCCGCATTGATCTAGGAACCTCCAAATTTCTCTTCATTCAGTAAGGGGGTATTAAAGTCTCCCATGAAAACCCAAGACTCTCTGTCAAAAATCCTCCTAAAGGCAGCCAGCTCCATCCAAAAGGATTTTTTGAGACCTTTTCCATTGGGGGCATAGATATTAGATTGGATCCAACTGAAATTATCCCTAATATGGGTGAATCTGGTAGCAATATGGTTCGTTCCTTCCAAAATCGGATCCCCTTTGATTATATGACTATTCCAGAAGGTAACAACACCTCCTGAAGCACCATTCGATTTGTTTCCATGTGAAATACAATGCTGAAAAAGATTCATCGTTTCCACTTTTTCCTTTGACATTTTAGTTTCCTGAATAAGAAGAATATCAGGATTGTGATATCTAACAAAATTGTGCATAACATCTTGCTTGTGGGGATTATTAAGTCCCCTGATATTCCAAGACATGATCTTCATGAGTTACCAGGGGAGTTGAGGCACTCCGAGATGGTTTTTTGAAAACCATCCGCAATATCCTGAAAACTATTATGCTCTCTTGTCCATTTAATAGATTTTTTCCCTCGAGAGTTCTTTGTTGCTCCACAGTCTTCCTTTGCTTTTGATTTGGTTGAAATTCCACTTGGGGTTTTCCATTGTTTGTTTTTGTTTTTCTTTTTCTTAGATAAAACCTCTTCTTTGTCAGTCTCTTCTTGACTATTTGTCCCTTTACTTGACTCCCATTCCTTATCAATAAGAAGTCTTTGCTCCCAGGGTAATGTCTCCATGATGCCATTCAAATGAAAGGTAGAATAATTGCTAGAGAGTTCAGTAGAATGGTCCTGATTATCGAAGGAGTCCTTAACAAGTTCCAAGGAATTAGGATCCGTAAAGTGATCAACACCCGAAGGAAGAAATCCTTCAAAGGAAGGGAGAAGAAGAGGGATATTTAGCTCTAAGGACAACCCCTGGATAGGAATATCCTCCAAGCCAGGGTTCCCATCTATTTTTTCAACTAGACTTAGCTCTTGGGATAAGGGGCTAACATCTAGACTCTGCTTTTCAGCACCGACCGTATGATCCTCACTAACTTCATTTTCCTTAGTGGTTAAGGTATTCTCAAAATCCTTACGTTGGAGTTCCTGTGGAACCTCACCATTATTACCCATATCCCCATCAGCCTTATTTGAAGTGTTTTGAATATTAGACTCTTTATTCTCAAGGATTTCACCTTCTGATTTCTTTTTCCATACAAATTTCAAAGAACCAACTGGTTTCTCTTTCTCTTTGGTGGCACTTAATGGACATTTCTTAGCCCAATGCCCAGATTTTCTACATTTGAAACAAGCAAAAGGGATAGTTTCAAACTCTATGTCCTGTGACCAGGAACCCAGCTTCGACTGAATCTCAATTGATGAGGGGAGGTCAGCATTCTAAGAGACCTCTACGCATATTCTTGCAAATACCAATCTCTTTCTAGCAACTGTCATAGAATCAATAGAAAGGAGCTCACCAAAGGAGCTCACAATACCATAAAAGACATCCTCGTTCCAATATTCCAGGGGAAGGCCCGGGAGTTTGAACCATACTAGGACATTCTCAAAAATAGAGTCCGTGAGGTCCAGATTAGAAGACCATTTCTTTACAGCCAGGAATGATTTCATTATAACCCATGGACCTCCACTTCTAACTACTAAGATATCCTCTCTGCAAGAGAACTCAAACGCGAAAAATCCCTTTTGGAGAGCTGCTACTGAAACTTTTCCATTAGTTCTCCATTTATTTTTAACAAACTCCCTGACCACTTCAATGTTTGGTCTAGGGCCCATAAATTTCCCCACCAGGGTTCTTTCCATTAAAGCAATATTATGATCAATTAAAAGATTGGCACATAAATAGAAAACTTACCTTTTTTAGGGTTAGAGATATTTTGCACCAAAGGGAAAGATGACTTTCCATTTGGTTTCACCCCAAACAGAGAGGTCTAGGGTTTGCGATTGCCTCCAATGTCACCAGTGGTCCCCACCATGCCTTTGGATTTTTCATTTTTTTTACTGGCTGGGGAGCCCACAGGATTAGCCGCCAGTATATCCTTTCCTCCAGATCCACCAATATATTGTTTCTGGAATCCGCATCATCTGGAACAGCCTCGCCTTGCTTCTTACTCGATCCTAGCGCTTGTTCCGCCTGTGATTTCTCAGATCCTGCCCCGCCTCCATTTCCAACACTTGAATTTCTAGATAGAATACTAACATGGCATAAAAATATAAAATGTAAGAACTTTCTAGATTTCAAATGTATAATTTTTAATACCAAAATTAGAAAATTTGGTTAGGTAAAGGATGTACAAAATAACCTTTTTTAAAACATTGATGGAGGCAATAATATGCATATGTAAAATCCACCTAAAAAGTAGAAAGTTTAAGTATTTTTCAAATCCTTTTGTGGACAAAAGTAAAAGTTGTCGATGCTTGGCATGGATATATTTTATGAATTTTATCTAATATTTTTAATTAATTAATTAGTCATTTGAAAATTAGAAATGTTATGGGATAAACAATGATGAGACAAATATATGGTGGGATTAGAAACAGTATAGGATTAGGAGTCATTTGAAAATTAGAAATGTAATAAAAGGAATATTTATTTTGGTTCATATGATACAAATTAATTTGGATGCTACCACAAATGCAATGGTGTCTAGCTTGAGATAATCCTCGATAAGTGTGAAAAAATAGGGAAAAAATAAACATATAATTAACTTCATTTTTTTATTATTAGAAAAAGGATAAGAATGAGCTAAAATGAGTCATAAACATGCTATATGGGTGGACACTACAATTAGTACAAGACATAGAGTAGACAATGTGAACTATGTAATTTTTATTTATACAATGGATAAACAAGTATACATTATGGGCCAATGGATTATATAATAAATCACTTGATAGATCCTTTGTAAGAGACTTATACAAGTCATTGATATCAATTTTCATATATCAAAGTTCACACATAATGGTGGCTAATTGGTGGAAAATATTGTACAAGGATGAATAAAAAATATGAATGTGGATCAATAAATTATGACAAGAGATCTAAATAATAGTAAAATTATTTTAAAGAGGAATTAGAATAAAATATTAAAAATATGAGTGGTTGAAAAGGAATTGGAAGAAAATATGGACATGTGAGTGGTTAAAAGGGAGTGTACATATATCAATTGAGACATAAGTTTGGGATGGCTAGATAGATATTAGAAGGTGAAGGGGTGGCTATGGATGTTGTAGAAAAAGGGTTGAATAATAAGAGGAATTTTGATGCAATCATGGCCAAAGGGTTCAATGAAGGATTATCTAATCATATAGCCCAAAAAAAATCACTTGAAAAAACTCAATGAAACAATACAACAACAATTTGTTTCATATTCATACATGTAGTCACAAAAACATTACAATCTATTTCAATGAGATTCCAACATACCAAGCCTTGCCCATTTGCTAATAAAATGGGTAAATCATAGAATTCAAAAGACATGACAATACAAATTGCTTCTCCAAAATATTTATCCAATGTATTTCTAAATTTATCACCAGTCTCTAACAATATTCAAGTGTTTATGCATCAACTTCTAATCATAGGAATGAGCCAAGTCAGCCATAAGGTGGCACAAAACTTAATGCTTTATAAAACATGTTATTTGTCAAATGTGTAGATAAATTAGATGTGATGGTGAGCAATTGATAATTATTGTTTTGTTTCTCATCATAAGCACTCTTGTATCTAGTATACCCTGGTATGTGTGTGTGCACTGCTATAAACTCCAAAAATGTATTGCAATCTTGGAGGAACAATAAAAATTTAAGTATAATTCTAGAAAGTCCAATGATATTATCAAAAACTAAATTATGCAATTTCAATAAGTAGATTATTCTAAAATTTGAACATGATGTTGAAGGATAATTGTAGGATATATTCCCGTAGTGACAATGCGAGATATGCAACTAATGTGAAATATGGAAAAAACTTTAGTGATTGTTTAATATGAATGAAAACCTACAAGGAAATAAACAATTATAATAAAATATTTTTTGGTGATACAAGGTTTGTCTTACACCATGGTTTTTTCCTATATTAGACACCTTGTGTATGTGATTTATGAAAATAATTCTTACAAATATGGTTCACCCTTTTGGTTGGAAATCAATCTTAGTACAATCTTAATACATGATTAGGTTTCTTGGATCAAGTGAATTTTATTCTCTTCCACCTTCAATAGTCTTAAGTGGGGAACTATGACATACCCAACTTCTATTTTTCTTTTACTATTAATCCCCTTCAAGTTTTCTTCCATCTTCCATTTTGTGCTCTTCTATAATTGAATTTCTTCCACCAATCTAGTCTCCTTGTTTTGTATCTCTCAACCTCTATCTTTCTTAATTCAAACTAAAATTTACTTCTTAGATTACTTTATATATTTTTCCTTATTTGTGGTATCCAACCAATTTATGGTTTAACCACCCAATCAAATTTGACACATATATTTTTATTTTGTTTCAGGAGTTCATCTTATTCCATTCTTTATTTATTACTATACAAATTCTAGTTACCTCTTTTTCTTTTATAACTTATCCTACATTTTTCTTTATGTCCAAATTTGCATCCCATCATACCATAAATCATTACTCTAACACCTTGTCTCTTCAATTTATTACCTTCAAAAATATATTCTTCATTTATTCTAAACAACTATATTAACTACATCTTATTTTATATCACCAACTATAGGTTATAATTATTCATTCCATAATTTTGACTTGTGTCACCATAAAATAAATATTCACTTTATTCTTTATCCAAATCATCATGTATACCATCATGGTTTATTCATTTTTTACTTTATTTTCTCCTATTACATTTTGCATCCATATATGTTTTCTCAACTTCTTATATTAAGTATACCAACCTCATATATGATTTCAACTCCACTTTATATCTTCATTATTTTTGCATTTCCAATCTTTTTATTTGTGGTACAAACTATTATCTACTTCATATATATTTTTTCTACCCTCTAAGTATTTATTTATCTTCACCAACAATACACGATCATCTATGATCATTTCAAAACATGATTCAACTACTCTTTACTCGCTGCATATTGTGTCAATTATATAGAAAACTATTTCATTAAACTTAATCCCATCATACACTACCTAATTATTGTATGTATTCTTTTCTCTTGGAAATTCATCCCCTAGATATTCTATGGAATGTCTATATGGCTTGTCTCTAACTCATTTTCTTTCACCAAAAACTACATTACTACTCCATCTATATTCTATGAATTACCTCACATTCCTAGGGAATTCCATCAACCTTCCCTTCTATGAATTTTATTCATTTTTTTATACATTACTCCAATTGCATTCTTGTTCTATTTTTTGGATATAATTTCCATCATAAAATCTCTTCATGCAACCATATGCTAATTCACTTCTATTATTTCTTTTTATATAAATTTCTATAATTTCCTTATATAATTACTTCCTATAATAAATATAAACTCATACTCATTTTTTTCTTTATGATTTACATTTGATGTTACTTAATTACCTTCCAAAAGTTTGTACAAATTAACTTCTTTCCACCTTCTATCTCATCACCCTTTAATTGTGCCCCAACAAACCTTATCATTATCACAATTTTGACCAGAGTTAATAGCCTACCTTTAAATTTTCTACCTGCAAATAAAATATCCAACTATCCACTTAGATATATTAATATGTCTCAAAAAATTCCCACTTCTCATTTATAAAATTGTATCTCTCTCAATCAATTGCATTATCCATGATTCCTTTCTTTGCATTCTTATTTTTAAAGTGTCTTCTTCTTCAAATTTAGATTGCTCTTTTATGTTACTATCTTCCCTTTTATCTTCATCTACCCTTTACATCCTTGATTTTATCTTCTATATAGGTAGGTGCAAGAAGTTGGGTTCACTTTTTGGCCAAAAAATAGGTATTTTTCCTGAAAATCTAAGTTTGTCACAGTTCGACTAAAAATTTGAA
Source organism: Sequoia sempervirens (assembly GCA_007258455.2). NCBI lineage: Eukaryota > Viridiplantae > Streptophyta > Pinopsida > Cupressales > Cupressaceae > Sequoia > Sequoia sempervirens. The sequence goes on along the minus strand of VDFB02058242.1, from coordinate 73,687,496 downwards.
GCACTTAAAACACATAGAATCTTTAAAAAAAATAGTAATATGAAATGTAGCATTTTGAGTCTAGTTTTCAAATATGTAATTTATTCTAATACTCAAATGATACAACTTATTTTTATAGTCTTGTACAAAAATCACTTTTTGAAAGTCACCTTTTTAGGACCATACAATGCACGTGTCTGAAAAGCATAATTTGACCTAACTAAATTTATTTTTATAATTCCTTTTGATAAAAGATGTGTATTATACTAAAAACCAATGGGGATATTTTTTATTAGTTTTTTTATTGGCTCAAATTGTTATTTTTGAAAACCCCTCGTGTTCCACAAGCATAATTTGAAATAATCTAACTTTTTTTTAATTATTTTTTCATTTTGTAAATAATTGTGTGTAGATTGATAACATATAAAAAAATTAAAGAAAATTTAAAATTAAAATTTATTAAAAACTATGAACACTTGACATTTCAAGTTTATGGACCGATTTGCTCAAAAATTAATTAAAAATAGAGAAACAAATCCAATCATAAAAAATAAATATTTGAAAACTAGACATTATCATCTATACTGGGTGTTAATTTTGTCAAAAAAATATGAAAAAAGGGTCGTCAACCATATTCCCAAAGTCAATTTTTCTCTTGTTTTCATGACATTGGACTTGCAAGTCCAAGGCCAAGGGGTGGTTTCCAAGCCTAAAACAAAATAGAAACTATGGGTTTCAAATTTCAAAATTTATTAAATGCATACCCACTCTAAAATGGATACCCATTCTAAAAAGGAGTAAGAATATAATGTAATTAGAAATGGGTGCCCATTTTAAAATTTAGGTTCAAGAGCTCAAGCCTAAACAAGTACCTTTTTCCTATTGGGATTTTTTTCGATCCCTAAACTTTCCCTAGAAGTGGACCCAACTTTTTGCACTTACCCATATTAATTTATTTTTGAAATCCTTCATCTATCTTGGTTTGAATGTCTTCATCACTACTTATTGACTTTTTGCATTCTTTTCCAATCTCATTTAGTATCATTTTTGTATTCTTTGGTGGTCATCCAACTTCAATTAATTCATCTTAATTAATCTCACTATCATTTCCAATGTTGCCACATTATATATTTGCATTATTTTCTACTAACTCAATATCTATTCAATGTATCCTTAATTTCTTTTATTCTAATCATTTTTTAGATATATTTAAAAATTTATCCTCTAGTTAACTATTATCACCATGTATATATTCATATCTTTTAATTCCACAAATACTCTATGTACAACATCTCCCTCACTCTGAAATCAAGGAAATTAAGTTAAATCAAAGAGCCATGAGTAGCAAACTGGAGAAAGCCATGGAGGATAATAACAGAGGCAGTGGAAGTGGTCAGGCTACTGGGTTGTGGACGGAAGAGGAGAAGAAGTATATGGTGGATTGCCTAAAGAAAACAGTGGAGGAATTACAGGATTTTAAAGGCAATCATGATGGTAAGCAAGCGGATATGGAGGAACAGTTGAGGAACATTAAAAGTTTACTCCACAAAGTGTTGATCATGAACCATAAAATTTTAAAATCAACTGCACAGACCATGAACACCATGGTGGAAAAATTGGAAAAATCCCATCAGGTTAAAACTGTTGTTGTTCTCGACTTGGACAATGAAGAAGGGCAGCCAGATAGTGGGGGACCGAGCAATAGGACCAGAGCTAATTTGAAAAGGAAGGCTGACCAAGCGTTGGTCAAAATTTAGGAGATCAAGAAATTTGCGCTCAACATGAACAATCTGGAGCAGGAAGCGACAGAGATTCTTCGAAACCTGGCCTAATGGTCGGTTGTTTTGTGGTTTTCTGTCATTTTTTTGTCATTACTTCCCTAGTTTTCTTCTATGTACTCTTTGTGGGCAGTGTCCTATTTTTTGTCTATGCTCTATTAATGTTCTATCTTACGCTTTCTTACTATTAAAGGTTTTGGGTTTCCTCTAAAACATGTTTGTTCCATAATCAAAAACATCTCCCTCACTCTTGTTCATCTCTAAAATTTACATTCTAGAAATACTATTATCTAATCATACCCATTTAAGTATTACTATTTTTTTATAGAAATTATACCTTCTTGATTCCTTTTCAAACATTTGAATTTAAACCATATTAAATCACCATGCTGAAAAGAATTACTAACCTATTTGAAATTAATACTTCTCAAATATCCTTTATTTTTGTAGTTCCCTCCACAAAATTATCTTGTTCCTCCCAATCTTCTAATCCTTCATCTTCCTTTGGAAAGTCTAAAATTTCTTCATCCTCTAGAGGAGAGGGCCCAATAGTGGTGCACCCTAACTTTATGGGTCGACATAGCAAGGAACATGCAACATTGACATTAAAAAATTATATCTCTGAGTGGCCAAGGACAAGGACAATTCAAATATTTCGTTTCACCCGCATAGATCGAGAAAAAAAGTGTCATCAACATGCTTTTTGTTGTGGGGTCATAATAGATCCCCAAAAAAAGTTAGACCAATAGTGGTGCATTAAGTCATGTTTTTTAGTGTGTCAATGTGGCATCATATGATTTGTTGTGTTTTGAATGTAATGGGCATATTTTGTTCAACTTTTGGGTCCTCTCTTACAATTTACTAGTTTCATACTTTTAAAATATTGGGCTTTGAATGTACATGTACTATGACAACTATTGGTACCCGCACTACTATTGGACCCTCTCCCCTATATCTTTTTTTTCTTCATCTAAACTAATAATTGGGCTTCTAATCTAACTCACCTCAAGGCTTATCATCATGTTGAAGATATTATTTGGCATACTAAACATAATTTCCACCTTGTTTGCAATATCATCATCTTTAAATTTGTCTTGATTTTCATCTAGTTCCACATTCTTCTGAAATGTCATTTGAATTTTTTCTTCAACTTTACATAATTCTATATTTCTTACCACACATCCTTCATACCTCTTGGTGTTATCATACTCTACACTTCTTTATTCCATAATATTGGATTTTTTTAATCTTTATCATTTCTTAATCATTCTTACTTGCTTCCAAAACAATTTATTTGTTCACCTCTTTTTAATCTATCAAATCTACTTCTTGAATCTTTCATCATCAAATATAACATTAATAATTTATTTTCTAGGGATTTTTCTTTAATATTAGCAACCCTAATTCTAGGAGTCACATTTACTCCTTTCTTCTTTTCAACTATTAAATCACCAAAATACTTGTAGATTCGCTAAAATTTTGGCACTCTATATTTGGTCACATGTACATTCACTAAAATTATTTAGTATATTATCTCTTTGGTCGGTGATCTATCCACCTTGTATATTCAATTTATATATCCACTATCATATCTCCCCACTATTGACACTCAAATTGATAAAGTGATATCTTTTCGTGTTACTCTCATTTATTGTCTTTTACAAATCTCCTCATAGTTAGTAGTCTATTTTCTCTAGGGTTTCAACTTTCTCCATCATAAATATGGTGTTTTATTGCCTCAAGTTTGATGATCTAAGTTTACAAAATCCTTGTGATTTCCTCACATTAAATTATCTATCCACAAGCTACCTTGCAAGTTAATTCAGTGAGATGTCAAAAAGTAGAAATTTTCAATCTAATACTATTTGATGCAATCATGGCCAAAGGGTTTAATGAAGGATTAGCTAGCTATGCAACCAATAAACAAATACCTAACAAAATACAATGGACTCTAGTTCAACAATAATATGTTCTCTATTCATATGCCCAACAAATTGGATTCCAACATTCCAGGCCTCAATTGTTTGATTACAAAGTAGATAAATCATATAATTCAAAAGATGTGAAAATATACTTGCTCCTCCTAACGTATACATTTAATAGCTCCCTCCATTTTCCATTGATCTCTAATGATCTTCCATAGTGTTTATATAGCAACTTCTAGTCATATGACTGGTCTTAGTCAACCATACGTGGCACAAAGTTTAATACCTCATAAAATATTTTGTTAGCCAAGTGTGCAAATAAATTGGATGTGATGGTCAATGATTAATAATTATTAATGTGGTTCTCACCATAAGCATTATTGGGTCCATTGTACCTTGATATGTGTTCTTTTACAACCACAATTTCTAAAACTCTAAATTGTAAGCTATTAAAAGTAAAACTAAATGTAAGCCTAGCAAGTCCAAGAATAGATTAGAAACTAAATTTTGTACTTTCAAACACAATATTCTAGAATGTGAACATGATATTGATGGATAAATATAGAACATATTCTCTTAGTCACAAGATGAGATTTGTAACTAAGGTGAAATGTAGTAGGATCTTTAGTGACTGCTTAATATGAATGAAAACCTATAAATAATTAAACAAGTGAAATAAAATGTTTTTGGGCGGTGCAAGATTACTCTTACACATCAGGATGCTATTGTATCCAATTTGAAGGGAAGACATATAGGAAATAAGAACAAGATGGAGGAGGTAGGTATAGAAGATGTTTAGGGAAGATTTGGTTGGAAGATCATAGGTAAAATATGAGAAGGAGAATTATAGAAATTATCTATGATTTGGGAGAGAAATGTAGAGATTATATGAAAACTATGGGTAGGTTTATGATGGATATAGTCAAGGGATTGAGGAAGCACAAGGGAAACATGGTCCACCATATGATGAGACTATGCATCTTCAATAGGAAACCTAGTTGATTGCACAAAGATTTCAATTTATGACCAACTCATATTTCTTTTGATTTTCAACATTCTTAATAAATGCATCATGGTTATACTATAAGTTTTCCTCATTTGAATTCAACATGTTATGCACATAAGAGGTAGAAGGAAGAGAGGTAGTCATGGTAGCAACATGAGGGTTTGACCTAACACTTCATCAAGGGGGGCCTAAGGGTCTTGTGATTTCTTATGCATACAAAACTAATGTCTTGAAAAACATAAGACAAATGCATACTATACCAAACTGAAATAAATAAAATATCATAAAGTTTCTACCTTAGAAGGGTAGACATGGAAGTTATAGATTCACCAATTTAGTTGAGGAAACAATAATTCTTTACTACACTAATAGATTAATGTCCAATTCTAAACAAATTAAACCTACAAGACAAGGATATGATATTTAAATATAAGATTGAGATTTAAATAATTGAGACTGAAAATGAAAATAATTGAGAGGGAATAAGGAGCTAATTTGGATTTAACTTAAAGTGATATTGAATTTGACCCAATCAACCTATTGATGTATTGTAACAAAAGACTACAATGTGAGATATGGTTTAGACATGAGATATTTTTCTTTTGTATTGAACAAATTGAATTATGAAAGAGATTGGGTAGTCAAGTGGAGTATCAAGATATTTGAAAGATTCTACTATTGATAATAAAATCACATCAAAGAGCTTAGTTTTAGACTTGGTTAGGCCACATGACCTAATCTATACATCATTTGGGATTCATGTGACTTGCAACCTACTCACCCCTTCTGTACACATTCGTTGAACAAAGGATTGTTGAAAATCATAATTAGACTTACTATAAGACAAAAGAAAAACCATCCACATAATTGATAATAGTCTTTATCAATCCAAACACTACATCTAAAAAATCTATTATGTCAAATTTACCAAAAAATAAATAAAATTAAAATACCGTAAAATAGTCACCATACCTTGAGAGCAACAACTCTATGAAGATTTGAAAAGTGACAGTGTTTTACCAAATAGTTTTGCTTCAAATCATTCCATCCAAGACTAATTCCAGAAAGGAGTTAAATTTTTCATCCAATCTCGAAGAAACGTCGTATTCGAAGATGAAGATGGATAAGATTCTGCACCAAAATAAACCGACGGGAAAAAGACGTTGTATACGTAGTAGAAAAATAAAAATGTGTTTTGTAATAAATTTTAAGCAATAAAAAAGAAGTAAAGAATTGGAGAAAATGGAACCTAAAAAGGGCAGCGGTAAATCTTAAGTTAGATAATATCTGTCCTTTCACACATAAATACCTGTTGTCATTTTTTCTTTCATGCGTGACGTCCCTTTCACAGATTTTTCTCCGTTGTAATTATTCCTTTCGCAGATATTTCATAGATCAAGCTATGTAATCATTTTCCTTTCACACAATTATTTTGTAGTTGTCATTTGCAAGAACCCGTGATAGATAACTCAGAGAACCATATTTTATACATTTAAATATTTGACTCATATGAACGAGTTTGGATTGATAATTTAATAAATGTTAAAATAAATATGGAAAAACTAAATGTGGATATTTAGTTTTGATTTTGATGTAGATATTTTTGTTTAAGCATTACAGAGTCATTTGATAAGATTTTGAAATTTTACAATCTATTATTGATCTATGAATCTGAGTGCACATTATAAGGGTTCATTTTAGAGATGTGGAAGTGAACTTCACGAGTACTAGTCTAAATAAGGTGCATGGATTTTAATTTGAAAGTCATCATAGATAATTTTGTAAATAGGAAAATGTTGGTTTGATTTCTAGTATCTAATGTTGTGCAAGGGTATATAGTTTTAACAAATACCTTTTGGAAATATATTGGATTACATAAGGACCAAATTCTCTTTGGTCGGACCCCAATTGAATGGCTCTATAGCTTCGAGTAAAAGATTTAAAGGTAACACACAAGTGTGTAATGGCATGTGGAAACTGTCACAGGAAAACAAATGTAGAATAGATTCTACTTTTACACTTGTTGATCTACATGTTCTTAAAATCTGACATAAATTCAAATGAGTGAATGAGTGTCCCTAAATACAATAGCCAAACACACAAATCAACAAAGCATTTACTCATTTAACTCATAATGACTAGTGGTATAGGGAAACATGGGCCTATTTTATGAAATTTGGATGTAGAAGTTTGAGGTTTAAATATATGGCTAATATAGAACTAGCTTGGACCAAGTCCACACCTCATTAATCTAATCCATGTTGGAAAATAATGAATCTAGGGATCAAGAATATAAATATGGGTATAAACAATAAAAGGGGATTAGGATATGAGATGCCATGAGTCAATTTCACACACACTTATGTCACTTGTAAGTTGACTCATACATTTATGACACTCTAATAAAATTGGACTCAAAACATAAGAGACAAGGACATGGATAAGCAATTTTCACCATTGTATTTTACCTCCACTTTTAGATGCATGTAAACTACTTGGGAAATGCATGTCAAAGTGGCCAATGTTAAGGTTGATGAAGATCTACATCATAATATGAATGAAATTGAGGACTATGGATCTGATGCACCTCCCTCCTCCTTAGAAGAAGAAGAAGTTGAAGAGAAAGAAGAAACAAAAACAAAGCATAGTAAGACCCCTACAAAGTATGTTCAAAGGAATCATTTAGAAGATCAGATCATTGGTGACAAGAATGGAGTGCTAACCAGGAGAAGACTTGGAAAGAAAAATGAACAAGTAAAGTTTTGTTTTCTATTAAAGGTAGAACAAAAGACTTTTGTTGATGTTAGCAAGGATGAAGGATGGATACAAGAAATGGAAAAAGAATTGAATCACATTAAGAAGAATTAGACTTGGGAACTACTTCCAAGGCCTTCAAACAAAAATGTGATAGTAACAAAGTGGGAATTCAAGAATAAATTGAATGAAGATAGAGAGGTTGTAAGAAACAAAGTAAGACTAGTTTGTAATGGCTATTCATAGGTAGAAGGAATTTATTTTGAGGATAATTTTGCTTTAGTAGTAAGAATGGAAGCAATCAAAATGTTTCTTTCTTTTTCTACCCATAAGGACTTCAAGGTATATTAGATGGATGTCAAATTAACTTTCTTGAATGTAGATTTGGAAGATTGAATATGAAAGAATTTTGATAGTTTTTGATATAGGAAAAAATAGATTTTGAAGGGACACGGAACCCTTTAACAAAAAAGAGCAAGCTACAGAAAAGACAGCAAGCAGCTAGCAAAAAAGACCAACTTCAAAACAAGACCAATTAAGATTTACATTTAACATTTTTCTTGTGGGAGTGGAGAGTCATGTCGAAAGATGACCGAGAGGATTTATCTTTTTTGCCCTTAACTATGATCCAACCATCTTCCACAAGTGTCGCCTTATCATGCCACGCCAACTTCCTACTTTCATGAAGATGAAATCCAACAACCAAAGTATTAGGGGTTACATCTTGATTCCTTTGCACAGATAAAGACATTTTTGAAGAGCCACCACATAGGGAAGCTGAAGCACGTTCCCCAGAAAAGGAAGCCAATGAAACAATAGGGGTTTCCTTAGCGACCCCGCCATTTGAGATGATCGGAGGGGGCGTCCCAAGACCCAGAGATTTAGAAGCAGCCACCTCACGAACTTTAGGGGTTTCAACAAGATGTTCAGTTTCAACAACCCCACCAGAAGAGACATCCGAAGGGGATACCTCTCGAACTTGTGATTTTGATAGTTATTGTATATGTTGATGACATATTCTTTGGTGGAAATGATGAAATGTGCAAGAATTTTGTTGAAGAAATGCAAAAGGAATTTGAAATGTCTACGATAGGTGAGTTGTCCTTTCTTCATCTTTAAATTGCTCAACTAGATGATGGTATCTTTATCTCTCAAGCAAAGTACATGTCAAGGAGATGTTGAAGAAGTTTGGTATGGAGGATTGTAAACTTGTGATTACTCCCATGGTTACTAGCTTTCATTTGAGAAAAGATGATGAGTCTCCCCTAACTAATCAAACTCTATATAGATTTATGATTGGAAGCTTGTTGTATTTAACTTATTCAAGACCTAAAATCATGCATGTGGTATGTTTGGTTGCAAGATTTCAAGCTAATCCTAAAGAAACTCATGTGAAAGCAATCAAGAGAATATTCAAATACTTGAAGAGCACTCTGGATTATGGGTTATTGTATCCAAAGGGAAATAAATTTGATATGAGTGCTTACACTAATGTTGATTGGGTTGGTTGTGTTAATGATAGAAGGTGTACCAGTGATGGTGCTTTCCTTTTAGGAAGCAAGTTGGTTTCATGGCATAGTAAGAAGCAAGATTTAGTATCTTTATCAATTGTAGAAGCAGAGTATATTACAACATCTTGTTGTACTCAAGTATTGTGGATGAAGAAAACATTTAATTATATCAAGATAAAGTATAATGAGTGTATTCATATTCTATTTGATAATAGAAGTGCTATCAATATTTCAAAGAATTCAGTAATGCATTCTAGAACCAAGCACATATCAATCATGTATCACTTTTTGAGAGAGAAGGTTGTAGATAAAGAAGTTAAGTTGGAATATGTACCTACAAAGGATCAAATTGCAAACATTTTCACAGAGGCACTTACAAATGATACATTTGAGTATCTCAGGTAGAAGTTAGGGGTAATTGTGCCTCCTTCTTACTAGATGCATAATTGGTGCATCTATCCGAGGGGAGTAATTCAAGCCATATCCATATTCCTGGACTGATGGTGACTACCTCTCAGGGGGAGTAGGTAGTGGTTGTTGCTAATAGGAGGAGCCTATAATTTTTTTCAAGAAGGAGAGAATGAACAATCAAAGGGGAAGAGTTTGAAGAGGAGAAATTGTGCTTGAAAGAGGGAGAAAAAGTTATTCTTCCATTGTATTTGATGTCAAAGGGGAGAGAGGTTATGCACCAAAGAGGTGTGAGGATGGTTTTTCCATCAATGAAAAAGGGGGAGACTATTTCAGCTTGATAATCTTGGTTGTCATTGATGTCAAAAGCATGTATGAGATTGCTACAGTTTGTTTGTCATTGTTAAAAGAGAATTGTTGATGTCAAAAGAGTGTTACAGTCTAGTTGTTTGGTTGCCAGCCTCTGAGAAATGCTTCACATTTCTCCACTGGTAATGTTTTTCTCTTTTGGTTTGGAAGATAGCTTTCTAATGTGTCAAGGCATGTGTCATCCAATTTTTTAGTTCATTTGGGTTTCAAAAAGAAGTGTTCATGAGTGACAGTTTGAAGATTGTGTTGGTTATGTGAAGATTCTCACAAAGGTGAAGTTTTGGCTTTATATTCCTCCACATTTGTAGATATGGTTGTGTGATTTAGAATTTAAATTATTGGTGTTGTAAATGTGTTATATCCAAAGTTTCATATCATTAGTCCTTTCACAGAGAAAGTTGAAGGTGATAGAGTTCAAGACTATGTTGTCTGATGACTGGTCTCTATGTTTGTTAGCTTGTGCCAACTTGTTGCTACATGAAGTTGTAAAATGGTTGCATGTGAGTGTTCTTTAACATCATGTGATGTTTGTTGCTACTCTATAAGGTGTTTTCTAGTTTCTTTGACGATATCTATGGTTCAAAATGGTGTTGCTAGGTTATGCTTTTGCTTGGCCACCTAGGGTATGTTGAAGGTATGTGCCACAAGTTCAAGATTGCATGGAGTCTAAGAAGTGTTTAAAGGTGTTGTATGGGTCATGTTGGTTTATCTAGAAGAAGCAAAAGTAATTTTCTATCATTTATGTGTACTTTCAATGTTGTAATGGCTGACATGCTACAAGTTTCACATTTTCTTGCTTAAGGCTGACCTAGTTTGAATTTGTGAAGTGTACGGATGTTGTTCATTGAAGACTGGAGCTATGAAGAGTGTTTAGGATTAGGGTAAGCATGTGTTGGAATTTTCAAGGTGTGTTCCTCTTCCAGGTGTTGTATGTAGTTATTTTGGGTATTGCCCTCTACATGTTTCATGTTGTTGTTTGATCTTTGGTCGAATTTTAATTGTAATATTCTTTGTTTTAGGCTGACATATGAAATGTAAAATGTAATATCATGTATATATTGTAAACCTAGTTGATCTATGTTGTGTGGATTGTTGAGGATGTGTAATACATTATGATAATTGTATAAGCAACTAAAAGAGAAAGAGCAGAAGTTGTAGATGCTATTCAAATTCAAATTGATCATGTTTTTGTGACATAAGGGAAGTGAAGAGTGTGCCTATTTTTTTTCTAGTGGAAATGAACCAAAGGTGAAACTTCTTGAATGCTGAAAGCAATGAGCTAGTAAGCAGTAGACAAGAATTTTGAAGAAATTGAAAAAGAGTTGTCTAAGCAAGATTGCAATCATCAAAAGAGAAGGAAAAAGGAAAAATTACAATCATCAAAAGGATTGAGCTTAATTGTTAGATTTAGATAGTAGAAGGACTATCATTCTATAATATTTCTTGAGTTTGTTCTCAAATCAAGGAGTTGTAGCTTCCTTGGGTTGTAGCCCTAAAAAAAAGTTTGCAGGGAGTTGTAGCTTCCTTAGGAGTGACCCTAAAACCTCTTTTCATGGAGTAGTAGGTTCCTTGGGTTGTAGCCCTAAAACAAATTTGTAACTGTTATTCATTTGTGAGGGTGGATTAGGACGATAGCCCCTAGTAGCATTTCTCATCGTGGTTTTTACCCTTTGGATTTTTCCACGTACATCTGGTGTTGACTTGTTTTGTGCATTATTTATATCTTTCATGTTCTTTCTTATGTTGTAGAGTTTGAAGTTTCTTTTGTTTTGAAAGTTTTGAGATATGTTGGAATATTGATTCACGCACTTTGCTACAAACATCAATGGAAGATCCATAATGGTGGATCAGGGTTTTAATCCTTTGTTGGGTCTGTTGATATGATGTGATTAATTTGTTATTAACTGGCTAAGTTTTGTAATGTAATGATGCTCCTAGGTTATTTATGAAAATGTAACAAACTATTGAGATTTATAGAAAACAAAAAATAGACAAATAGAAATAGAGTTCAGAATAGAAGAGGAAAGACACAAACAAACTTTGCATATAAATTTCAGCCTAAACAGCTACACAAGGGCGTTGGGTGCCCTAGACTAGGTAGCAGATAATAAATATCTAATTTCACTCTCTTGTTGCTCCTATTCTTTGTGTTCTCTTCCGAACTCACTTTCATAACTTCATTTGTTGCTAATAAAATCTAATTTTCTTGACTTGATGACTTTAGGGATTGAATGCATGAATGAACAATTAGGTCTTTAATCTTCCTCTAATTCATTGCATATAGATATAACCTACACACATAAAAGAGGGGGGGGAGTTGTTCCATATAAGGGCTTGTCTAAGTCAAACCCTGTTTTGGTATTTCTTCCTCCACAGTAGCTATGATGATGTAAAAATAGAGCTTACCCTCAATCAGGTAGAGGCTAAATGATAAAAAAGTGATAAATTAATAATTGCTACAACTCACCACCCATATTTACTTTCCTTGATGGACTAAAGTCATGTACTCATCACCTACAAGGAGAAATTGATGCTTGATTTGAAGTCCTATAAGTGTTAGTACTCACAAAACAAATAAACATGAAACATAAACAAACTGACATGAAAACATGATGCATGGCTAACATGTTGTTTGACTAAAATAAATGTTGTTGTAATTTTTCTAATTCTACTCTTGACTACTCAGTTCCTTAATTAATTTCCTTTAGATTTTCTCTTCAAAGTTGCTAGGATTAAAATGGTGAAAATGATCTGTATTTATATGCAAATCTTCTAATTTCCCCCCAAAAAAAAATACCGATAGCTAAAAAATAATTTTGTATTTTCAAATATTAAAATGTCGACACCAACATATTTAAATTTTAGCCAAAATGGTATGGACAAGGGCATTGGCTGCCCTAGTCCAGATCGACTCTTTTCGGGGCCTTAAACATCAATATCAAATATTAAATGTTTATTTTCAATCCCATCTTTTAATTTTCTGAAGATATTTATAAAACAATCAGATTGAATGCAATTAGGTCCAAGCACATAGGGGGAGCTAAACCTAGTGCAAAATTGTCAAGGGTGACAATTTATTATGCTACACTAACCATGTAAATTTTTTTACGTTTCAAATATTTTAAGGTTTTGGTCTTTAATTTATTCTTCTAGTGTCTCCATTTTTGTCAAAGTATGTCATTTTTTACCCATTCATTGAAATGGAAAATAAATTACATTTTTACAAATTAGACTCTATTCTTTGTACATTAAAAAAATTATTTTCAATTAGTTTCCAAAAGAATGCTCAATTTTTTATTTTTCAATAGTCTCCACTTTGAAAATTAGTAAAAATTCATATATTTATTAAAATACTAATAGAGAAATTGAGCATAAACTACATGATGCTAGCTATATTTTCATGGAAGATTTTTGAAATACTAAAAGAAAGTTAACATTTTAGAGGGGCCATAGTAGACATGTTTTTTTTTTTAATAAAAATAGGAGCACTTTGTGTGGCCCCCCTATTTGGACCCCTTAATCTCCACCATTTTTTTTTTAAAATAGTAGTTTATAAAGTAGATTCAGAGAACTAAAACTCTTGTTCTCACTGTGTTTTTAAATTTTAAGCATAAATATCTTCAATTTTGCATCCAAAATTAGTCTTTATTTAAAAAAAAGTGGTCCCTTCAGACACCATTTTGGTCCCCCATTTCCTTGCACATACCCATATATCCACTTTCACATTGTCTCACTATTGGCACTCTATTCAAATGAAAATTGATATCTTTTCCCATTACTCTCACTTGTTGCCTTCTACAAATTGCCTCATACTTTATAGTCTATTTTATCCAAGGTTTTAACTTTATCCATCACAAATATGGTGTTGGTTTCCTCAAGTTCAATGATCTACTTAAAAAATCATTGTGACTACCTCAAATTCAATGATCTATCTACAAGCTACCTTCCAAGTTAATTCAATGATATGAAAAAAAGTAGAAAGTTTCACTCTAATGTACTATTTTATGTAGTCATGACTAAAGGAATTAATGAAGGATTATCTAGCTTTGTATCCAATAAAAAAACATGTAATAAATTTCAATGAAATGGTTCAATGACAATATTTTCTCTAGTCATATGCAATCACAACAACATTACAATATACTATGAATGGACCTTCAATAGGCTAGGCCTTAATTGTTCGATTACAAAATATAGAAACCATAGAATTCAAAAGATATGGCAATACACTTGCTCCTCCTAAACTACGCATCTAATATTTTCCTACATTTCTCAATGATCTCTAATGATCTTAAAAAAATGTATATATCAACTTATAGTTGTATAGTGATCTCAGTCAACCACAAGGTGACACAAATATCAATGCCTTATACACATGTGATTAACCAAGTACATAGATAAATTTGATGTGATCATGAAGGATTGATAATCCTTAACATGTTCTCAACATAAGAATTATTGAGTATATTGTACCTTGATAGGTGTTATTTTACTTCCAAAAACTCCAAAACTATATTGTAAGCTAGGAAGAGTAAAACTAAATCTAAACCTATCAAGTCCAATAATATATTATAAACTAAATTATGTACTTTCAAACACAATGTTCTAGAATGTAAACATGACATTAAAGGATCAATACATAACATATTATTTCAACCACAAGGTGATATTTCTAACTAAGGTGAAATGTTTCAAGATCTTTAATGATTATTTAATATGAATGGAAATCTGTAAATAAATAAACAAGAAAAAAAATATTTTTGGATGATGTCAAACTACACTTACACCCTAGGATGCTCTTGCATCCAATTTGAAGGGAATAAGTATACACAATAAGAACAATATGGAGAAGGTAGGTGATAGGGTAGGGTTGGATGGAACACTCACTGTCCCATGCTCTGGGTCCTTGTTCTCAAGAACTCCTAGGTGACTCTCCCACCTTAACCTTTAGGTCCTATCTCAGGTATAGGTACCCCTGGTCCTACTGGCCAACCCCACTATCATCATTCTTTCATTCCACCAAGCCAATCTTGGTACCTTGCCACTATCTCACCCTTGACCCTTACTCTTCCCTAAAGGCCAATTACCCTCAACATTCAGTTAGGTTCTTGCAGGGGTGTAAAGTTGTAGTAAAAAGCTTCATAGCAACCTATTAGGGTTCTTGTTCAATCACTAGACTCCAATTCTCCATCGCTTCCACCAAACCCTCTCCTAGGGTTAGAAAAGGCTACAAGCCCTAGAGCCCCAATTAGGCCTCCTAACCCGAGAAAAATGGAGAGTGTGCCCAAATTTTCCAAATGACCCCAAATATTTTCTTGGAATTTGTGGTACCCTTGCCCACACCTCGAAGATTTTTGGGGTTTGGAGCCTCCACTGTCCGTACGCTGCTCCAACCCTTAACTTAGCAATTTTAGGCTTGTTTTAAGCTAGTTTCTGACCTCCTTGGGAATAGTCAGTTTGTTTGCCACCTCCCGGTCTGTGTTAAACCTCCTTCCTATTACCAAGCCTCTGCAAGGAAATCCACATCCTCTCCACACCGTGGTTCACCAGGAGATTGGCACCCCTGCAACCTTAGTGCTCTGCACTCTTTGACTATCCTAACTGGGCACTACCAAGCTCACCTAGGAACAGTCTTTTGCCATGGTTTTCTGACTCCTAAGAACTCCTACCTCTACCTTATGTACAAACATGGAGCTTAGCCACATTCCCAACAAGCCCGTACTTTAGGTACAGTGGAAATGTAAACTAAAACCCCATTTTTCACAGTTTACCAGTCAAAACTACAATTGAAGAAAGAACAAATAATTTACAAGAACACTTGGAAGCAAGTAACCAACTATCTACTATACCAAACAATGCTTCAAGACAATTTCACTACATTCTAATCTATACAAAATGCCTTGATCAATCCATTTACCTACTGATTCAGAAACAGGAACAAAAACAAAAAATGCACACTCAACTATCACTGTTTTCTTGTTTTCAAGCTAATTACAAACTCCAATGATTCCAACCTCACTTCCAAGTCGAGGTCCACCTTTTAAAGGTTCACAAAGTGGTTACTTCTCCCTTGGTCGGACATAACCACCACAATAGGCCAAAATTGCACAAATGCAACATTTTGGGCTTTATTTCCAACTCCTAGTGAATCCTAGTGAAAACAAGTTGTGAAACTCATCCTTTCTACCATGAGCTACTGATCCACCTTCCTCCTAACATGTTCTAACACCTCTAACTCAAACTAAGTGGTCAACATGACCTTAAAACATTAAAACCACAAAATTTCTTCCTAGGCTTACAAATTTGTCTAGTGCTACCTCATGCTTCCTAGGTGCTCCTGCACCATTCTCCCCCTCTCTGCCAAAATACTAAGGAATGGAAGGAGAGACCAATGATAGGTCAATACCAAACTTCTTGAAATGATCTTCTTGTACCCATGTGGCTTCTGATTCATGCTTGTTCTTCCACTTGATAAGGTGCTCCATGTACACCTTATGTCTTGTAGCTTTCTTCACTCTTGACTCCAAGATCTTCTATGCCTAAGGCTTGTCTTGATTAGGTAAGGATACATTGTTGATGTCCTTGAAGATCTCCTTAATATTCTGTTCCACATCATTGATTGTCCCCTTATACTTGGTCAAATCAGCTACATTGAACACTGGAGAGATCCCTAGATCAGTAGGTAACTCCACCTTGTATGCATTCTTACCATACTTGGCTAATATCTTGCATGGTCCTACTCTTTTCATTTGCAACTTGGTTGGCATTCCCTTCTTCAACCTTGACTTGTTAAGGTGGACCATGACATAGTCTCCTACTGCAAATTACACATCCTTCCTTGTCAAATCTACCTTCTCCTTCAACTTTTGTGTAGCCTCGGTGACTGTCTTCTTCACCTGCTCCTGAATCTCTTTCATGGTCTGACTAAAGTCCTCTGCATGTCCACTTCTTTGTTCCATAGCTCCAAGATCTTTGAGCTTACATATGCCTCTTGGGTGCATCCTATACACAACTTCAAAAGGACTCTTCCCTGTGGTCTGGTTCACACTATCATTGTAAGGATACTCAACTTGGGAGATAACCATATCCCATGTCTATCCATAATCCTTAGTTAGGCACCTTAGAAGGTTACCTAGCACCCTATTAACCACCTCTATTTGACCATCAGTCTGAGGATGGTAAGCTGATCCAAATGAAAGGTTGGTACCCAATCTACTCCATAGAGTCTTCCAAAAATGACTCATGAACTTCACATCCCTGTCTGAAACAATACTTAAAGGTAGTCCATGGATCGTATTTGGGGTTTGCAGTATCCCAAGGAACTTTGAAAATGGACCCAAGCAAGGTGGAAGCCATCCTAAACTGGCCTACACCAACCACAGGGATAGCTTGCATCATGAGTAGTTTTGCAGGGAATAAAATGACAAATTCTGCTAAATCTGTCCACTACTACATAGACACTGTCAAAACCAGTCTTGGTCTTAGGAAGGCCTACCACAAAATCCATGCTTACACACTCCCATGGTCTATTAGGAATGGGTAGGGGTTGATATAGACCATCATTACTAGCTCCTCCCTTAGTTTTCATACACACAACACATTGTTCCACATACTTTCTAACATCTCTTGCCAACTTAGGCCAGTAATAGAATCTTTGCACTAGTTCTAAAGTCTTGTTGATGCCAAAATGTCCACTAAAACTTCCATTATGCTTTTCCTGAATGAGATTTTCCCTCATTGACCCTCTTGGAACACATAACTAATTTCCTTTAAACAATAACCCACTTTGCAATGTATACTCTGAGTATTGGCTATGGAAATGGTTCTCAAAGTTAGAACATACCTTATAGACCTCTGAAATGTCTTCATCTTCCCCATAGAGATCTTTAAAACTGTCAATCCCTATGCTCTTCACTTGTATCTCTTGCACTGTCAACAACCTCCTGCTCAATGCATCTGCTACTTTATTTAGTTGTCCCTTCTTGTGCTTGATGGTGAAGGTAAAAGCTTGGATGTATTCCATCCATTTCAAATGCCTATTACTCAACTTCTCTTGAGTGTTGATATAGCTAAGTGCCTGATTGTCAGTAAAAACTACAAACTCCTTGGGTAGAAGGTAATGCCTCCACTTCCTAAGTGGCTGAACCAAAGCATAAAGTTCTAATTCATAGGTTGAATACTTCTTCTTTGCTTCATTGAGCTTCTCACTAAAGAAGGCTATAGGCCTGCCCTCTTGACTTAGCACTCCTCCTACTGCCACTCCACTTGCATCACATTCAATAGTGAACAACTTGTCAAAGCTAGGTAACAAGAGAATAGGTTGAGTTGCCACTTCTTGTTTCAGTTTCTCAAACCCTTTCTCAGCTTCTTGAGTCCATTTAAACTTAGTTTTTAAACCACCTTTTTTTGTATCTAGGACTGGTGCACATATGCCACTAAAGTTTCTTATAAACTTCCTATAAAACTGAGCCAATCCATGAAAACTTTTTACGTCTATCCCTGTGGTTGGTGTAGGCCAGTTTAGGATGGCTTCCACCTTGCTTGGGTCCATTTTCAAAGTTCCTTGGGATACTGCAAACCCCAAATACACAAGCTCTTTTTTGAAGAACTCGCATTTCTCTAGATTGATGGCTAACTTCTCCTCTTGCAACCTTCTAAGAACCAACTCCACATGTTTTAAATGCTCTTATGTTTTCTTGTTGTATATGAGGATGTCATCAAGATACACTACCACAAATATCCCTGTAAAATCTTTAAGCACTTCATTCATGAGCCTCAGGAATGTGCTAGGGGTATTGGAGAGACCAAATGGCATCACTGTCCATTCATATAACCCATCATTTGTCTTAAATGTTGTCTTCCACTCATCACCATCCTTAATTATGATCTGATGGTATCCACTCTTGAGATCCAACTTGGTGAAGTACTGAGCTCCTCCAAGACAATCCATCATGTCCTCAATTCTAGGAATAGGAAACCTATACCTGATTGTGATTCTATTTATTGCTCTAGAATCAGTGCATAATCTCCACTTGCCTCCTTTCTCGGTTGCTAAGACCACTGGTACTACACATGGGCTGATGCTCTTTTGAATCAATCCTTGATCCAACAACTCTTGCACTTGCCTAGCTACCTCTAGATTTTGATCTGGTGTGAGCTTATAAGCTGCTTTGTTAGGCAATGAGGCTCCAGGTATGAAGTCAATTTGATGACTTATGGCTCTCTTTGGTGGTAGAGTTGCAGGTGCACCATCACTTACAATGTCCTTTAACTGATCCAACAACTTTAGGACTACTCCGGGTATGACTATCTTTTCAGCCTTGTCTTCTTCTTTAGGTTGTAACATAACCACATATCCTTCACCCCTTTGATGTAGGTTGTTAAGGAACTCCTTCCCACTACTCAACATGATGCTTGGTGTCTTTGACTGTCCCTCTTCTTATTCTATCAGTGACTACAACTTGAAATTCTTCCCATCCTTCTTGAATGAGATGGTGTTCTCTTTCCCATCATATATGGCACCTCTGTCATATTGCCATGGTCTTCCCAATAGTAGATGGCAGGCATCCATGGGTAACACATCACAAACTAACTTGTCCTTGTACCCTCCAATGGAAAACTCCACCGTTACTTGCTCATTCACTAAAACACTTTTCCCTTTGTTTAGCCATGTGACCTTGTAGGGGTTAGTGTGGTGTACCTTCTCTAATTTCAATTTCATTACTGCCTCCTCTGAGATAATATTGTCTATTGAACCTGAATCTACTATGACCTTGCATACTTTAACAAGTATCTTGCACCTTACTCTAGATAGAGCTCTCCTTTGTTTTGGTTCTTCCTTGACCGGTTGTCTAATCAAAACTCTATTGAACATCAGATTCTCTCCCACCTCAGATTCAATGTGACTGACCTCAGATGACTTAGGACTCATGGTGTCCTCTTGTGCATAAGCCACTCTCTTCTCATTTCTTGATGAAGATGCTTTCTCCGGGCACCTATAAGCAGGATGACCTACTTGTCCACAATGGTAGCAATTCATATTAGCAAAGTATGAATTGCTCCTTCCTACTCCTCTTCCTCTATTTGAACCTCCTTGAGGTCCTCTACCTCTGTTATATCCTCCTCTAGAAGATGTTTCACCTCCATGCTCTGCGGGTTTAAACTCTCCTTGGTTTCTTTGGTCATTGCCTCTACCTTGGTAGCCACCTTGCTGTCTTCTTTGATCTCTTTGATCTCTACCTTTGCCTCTACCCTTAGAAGCCTAGTCTTGCTTCCTCTTGTTTCTTTCCTCAATCTTGATAGCTAATTGGTAACATTGATGTACTGTCTTAGGAGTTAAAAGAGCCATCTCCTCTTGAATGTTCCACTTCAAGCCATTACAATACCTATCCACCTTGAGACTTTCATCTTCTGAAACATTAGACCTCATACAAAGTTTTTGGAACTCCTCTGTGTGGGTATTCAAATCTTGGTCTTTTTGCTTTAGGCTTTGTCTCTTCTTGTGTAATTGAATCTCATAATCATCTGGCATGTATGCTTCCCTCACTTTGGCAACCATACCTTTCCAAGTAGTTATAGGTTGCTTGCCTTCCTTTTCCCTCTCTGTCTGAATGAACTTCCACCATGTCAAAGAAAAACCTCTTAATCTTGATATGGCCACCTTTACCTTCTATGCCTCAGTGACTCCATCACATTCAAAATGGTTTTCCATACCTTCTATCCAATCCATGACTAGATCAACTTCCATTTTTCCACTAAATAGTGGTATGCCTTCAAGTGCCTTTCCACTCAAAGCCTTCAATTCCTTCAAGAAAGGCTCCTCTTTCAAAACAGGGTCAAGTTCAGGGGTCTTGTCTTCCTCTACAACCTCTTCTTCCTTTGGTGCTCTTCCTTCAAATTGTACGCTCCTCACTGCTTGCTTAAGTTGGGCTATTATTTCCCTCAATAGCCTATTGTCTTCCTCCTGCTCTTCAACCATCTTGGCCAATTCTGCATTTTTCACCATGATGGAAGAATCACTAGACTCAATCTCAGACATACAAGATTCTTCCCAAATCTTTTGCTTGCTCTGATACCAATCTGATAGGGTAGGGTTGGATGGAACACTCACTGTCCCATGCTCTGGGTCCTTGTTCTCAAGAACTCCTAGGTGACTCTCCCACCTTAACCTTTAGGTCCTATCTCAGGTACAGGTACCCCTGGTCCTATTGGCCAACCCCACTATCATCATTCTTTCATTCCACCAAGCCAATCTTGGTACCTTGCCACTATCTCACCCTTGACCCTTACTCTTCCCTAAAGGCCAATTACCCTCAACATTCAGTTAGGTTCTTGCAAGGGTGTAAAGTTGTAGTAAAAAGCTTCATAGCAACCTATTAGGGTTCTTGTTCAATCACTAGACTCCAATTCTCCATCACTTCCACCAAACCCTCTCCTAGGGTTAGAAAAGGCTACAAGCCCTAGAGCCCCAATTAGGCCTCCTAACCCGAGAAAAATGGAGAGTGTGCCAAAATTTTCCAAATGACCCCAAATATTTTCTTGGAATTTGTGGTACCCTTGCCCACACCTCAAAAATTTTTGGGGTTTGGAGCCTCCACTGTCCGTACACTGCTCCAACCCTTAACTTAGCAATTTTAGGCTTGTTTTAAGCTAGTTTCTGACCTCCTTGGGAACAGTCAGTTTGTTTGCCACCTCCCGGTCTGTGTTAAACCTCCTTCTTGTTACCAAGCCTCTGCAAGGAAATCCACATCCTCTCCACACTGTGGTTCACCAGGAGATTGGCACCCCTGCAACCTTAGTGCTCTGCACTCTTTGACTATCCTAACTGGGCACTGCCAAGCTCACCTAGGAACAGTCTTTTGCCATGGTTTTCTGACTCCTAAGAACTTCTACCTCTACCTTATGTACAAACATGGAGCTTAGCCACATTCCCAACAAGCCCGTACTTTAGGTACAGTGGAAATGGAAACTAAAACCCCATTTTTCACAATTTACCAGTCAAAACTGCAATTGAAGAAAGAACAAATAATTTACAAGAACACTTGGAAGCAAGTAACCAACTATCTACTATACCAAACAATGCTTCAAGACAATTTCACTACATTCTAATCTATACAAAATGCCTTGATCAATCCATTTACCTACTGATTCAGAAACAGGAACAAAAACAAAAAAATGCACACTCAACTATCACTGTTTTCTTGTTTTCAAGCTAATTACAAACTCCAATGATTCCAACCTCACTTCCAAGTTGAGGTCCACCTTTTAAAGGTTCACAAATTGGTTACTTCTTCCCTTGGTCAGACATAACCACCACAATAGGCCAAAATTGCACAAATGCAACATTTTGGGCTTTATTTCCAACTCCTAGTGAATCCTAGTGAAAACAAGTTGTGAAACTCATCCTTTCTACCATGAGCTACTGATCCACCTTCCTCCTAACATGTTCTAACACCTCTAACTCAAAATAAGTGGTCAACATGACCTTAAAACATTAAAACCAAAAAATTTCTTCCTAGGCTCACAAATTTTCCTAGTGCTACCTCATGCTTCCTAGGTGCTCTTGCACCAATAGGTATATAGGATGGTTGGGAAAGATTTAGTTGAAAGATCATAAGTAAACTATGTGAAGGTGAAAGATAGAAATTAGTTATAGTTTCAAAGAGGGATGTAGATATTATATGTAAACTATGGGTAGGTTTATGACATGGATGTAGTCAAGGGATTGGGAAAAGGAAATGGAAACATGATTCACCATATGATGAGACTATGTATCTTCAATAGGAAACCTAGTTCCACAAACTTATATTTCTTTTTCAATATTTTCAACATTCTCAATAAACACCTCATGTTTATACTATTAGATTTTTTGTATTAATAATAGATTAAGAATAGTACAACATGGTTACAGTATGCCACAACATATGATCAACCATATAGTGTCATAGATGTTCATATATGATCAGCCATATTGTATCAGTAGGATATTAGATTAAACCACATTGTTATAGTACAAAACCATGCATATATGCATGAGATGGAATATACACATATAGATTGCAAATGTGGACAACAAAATACACATATTGCAAAAAGGATGGATTGCAAAAAACATTATCTTTCATTTCCCAAGTTCCCATTTTCACTACAATCATCCATGGACCCCAGTTAACCAAGGTGTTGATGGCTTCTAGTTCCTCATTGGAAAGGACTTCTTTAATCTCATAGTTGGAATTGGTGAACAATTATGGCCCTCTATCTTCTTTGACATTTCTTCCTTTTTTAATCTACTCTTTGAACTCTCCCTTAAATGCCTCCAGTGCTTGCATGAACACTGCTAGATTGGGTTTCCCTTGTTGCCAAGAATGTCCATACATGATTTCCTTTTGGTGAATGAGTACCACTCTATCTTTGAGCAACTTTAGGAACTTGCACTCTGCAATCTCCATGGTGGCAACAACCTACAATGTAGCATTGAAGCATGTGAGTCTTTTATTTGACTCAATAAGTATCCTCCAAACTCCACTGTATTTGTCCTTATTTCTTGCCTTCCATATAAACCCCATGATTTCAGTCGTAAGTAGAAACCAAAACAATTGCAATTCTTTACTTACATTTTTATCAAATCCTGTAAGAATATCTTTCCAATTGACTTTCCCATTTAACCACCAAATATCATGATCATTCCAGAATAAATTCCAAATTTCATTAGCATAAAAAAAAATCAAAGAAAATATGATTAACAATTTCAAGTACCCTGTAGATTTCACAAATATCAATATCAATATTTTTTCAGTTTGAAAGGAACCTTTTGCAGTAAAACAAGCCATCTAAAACACGTTTTTTTTGCATCTATCCCTTTGTGCCATAGAAAATAGAATGCCTTTTGCCAATCTTTATTTTATACTATTAGTTTTCCTCATTTGTCTGGAACAATTATTTACATAAGAGGTAGAAGGAAGAGAGGTAGTCATGGTAGCGACATAAGGATTTGACCTAACACTTCATCAAAGGGGATCTAAGGGTCTTATGATTTTGTAGGCATACAAAACTAGTTGTTTGAAATGCAAGATATAGTAAGAAACTAAAAATATATATCATTAAATTTATACCCTAAAAGGGTAGACATTGAAGTTATGGACTCACCAATTTATTTGAGGAAAAAATAATGCTTTTGTATACACTAATGGATTAATGTCCAATTCTAAACAAGTTAAACTAAGAAAACATGGAGATGAGATTGAAATGCAAGATTGAGATTTAAATAATTGAGACTAAAAATGAAAATAATTGAGAGGGAATAAGGAGCTTATTTGGATTCAAATTAGAATGATGTTGAATTTGACCCAATTGCCCAATTAATGTGTTGTTACAAAAGATTAAAATGTGAGATATGGTTTAGACATATAGATTTTTTTCTTTGATAGTGAACAAATTGAATTATAAAAGAGATGGGAGTAGTCAAATAGACTATCAAGATATTTTAAAGTTTCTACATTTGAGAATAAAATCACATTGAAGAGCTTATTTTTAGACTTGGTTGGGCCACATGATCTAATCTATAAATTATTTGAGATTGATGTGACTTGCAATGTACTCGCCTCTTCTATAAACGTTTGTTGAAGAAGGGGCCTTGTTGAAAATCATAATTAGACTTGCTATAAGATAAAAGATTGACTATCAACTTATTTAATAGTAGTCGTCTCTCTCAACTAAACCACTACAACTTAAAAAAAATCTATCACAACCTCAAAAAAATCAAACAATACCATAAAAACAGTCACCATAGTTTGCAGCGACAACTTTATGAAGATTTGAAAAGTGACAATGTCTTACCAAATTGTTTTGTTTCAAATCATTCCATCCAAGACTAATTCCAGAAAGGAGTCATCTCTTCACAATGAAACCTGAAAATCTAAGATAGATAATACCTGTTGTCATGTTTTTCTTTGATGCGTGACGTACCTTTCACAGATTTTTCTCCATTATCATTATTCCTTTCGCAGACCTTTCATAAATCAACCTCCGTAATCGTTTTCCTTTCAGACAATTTAGTGTAGTTTTCATTTGCAAGAACCCGTGATAGATAACTCTCAGAACCATATTTTATACATTTAAATATTTAACTCATATGAATGAGTTTTTTAAAACAAATGTTAAAATACATATGGAAAAATTGAATGTGGACATTTAGTTTTGATTTTGACATAGATATTTGTGTTCAAGTGTTTAGAAAGTTATTTTATAAGATTTTTGAAATTTTACAATCTATCATTGACATATGAATCTGACTGCACATTATAAGTGTTTATTTTTATAGTGTAGAAATGAACTTCATGAGTACAAGTTTAAATAAGGTGAACGGATTTTAATTTGCAAGTCATCATGGACAATTTTGTAAAAAGGAACATGTTGCCTTGATTTCTAGTAAATAAATTTACACAAGGGTATATAGTTTTTACTAACACCTTCAAGGAATATAATGGATTATATGACAATCAAGTTTTCTTTATTCAAAGCCCCAATTGAATGGCTTTATAACTCTAAGTGAAAGATTTGAAGGTAACAAGAAAGTTTGTAATCGCATGTGAAAATTTATGACAAGAAAACAAATGTAGAATAGATATACTTTTGACTATAGTGGGACCTGGGCTGATAGGTGGGGAGCGGTAATTGGTGTTCACTTGGCAGTGGGGACCACATTGACCGGTGTGATCTTCATCGGTATGACATCCTCATATCTATGGGAATCAATTTGTTGTCTCGACAATATGCCGATACATGGTGAACCTTTTCAACGGTAAAGTGGACATCGACAAGACTTGTTTGTATCAGTGGGAAGCGATATGGTGTCTCCCCGATGTGGTGATGGAATTGGTCAACAATATACTTTAAGGAGCCTATTTCAGTGGGATGATGAGTGATCGGTGAGACACGGTCTCTTGTCTCATTGATTCTCCAATGACTGCTTGGTTTGGTGAGTATTACACTTGTCGGAGCGACTCAAACAAATCGGCGAGTGTTTTGTGGTTGTCTCACTGATGGCCTAATATGGTAACTACTATGTGACAGTTTGTATACAGTCACGATAAATTTGAAGAATAGTAAATTTGCAGTGGCATACAGGGGAGGGAAGATAGATAGCAGTTGTAATGGTTTTTGTTGGTTACATCCAGCTACTCTATACCATATGTTGTAATTATTTATAAATATTAATATAATCTACAAGCTTTTTCCTTTTGCTCAAAAAAAAAAAAAAGAATAGATATACTTTTACACTTCCTGATGTACATATTCTTCTCAAATTCCAACATGGTTTCAAATGAGTGAATCAATATCCCTAAATATAACAACCAAGCACACAAATCAACATAACATCCACTAGGTTGTCTCACAATGACTAGTGAAGGAGGGAAACATGGGCTTATTTCATGAAATTTGAATTTTAAAGTTTGAAGTTTAAATATATGGCTAGAGAACTAACCTAGATTAAGTTCACACCTCTTTAATCTAATCCATGCTGGCAAATAATTGATCTAGGGATAAAGAATACAAAATATGTGTATAAATATTAAAAGGGGATTAGGACATGAGATTTCTTGAGCCAATTTCATGCACAATTATGTCACTTGTAAGGTGATTCTTAAATTTATGAAACTCTAATCAAAGTGGGCCCAAACCATAAGGGAAAAGGCCATGGTAATGCAATTTTTACCATTGTATTTTTCCTCCATTTTAATGTACATGTAAAATACTAGGAAAATACATGTCAAAGTAATTAGTGGTCAACCACAAAGTTAGATATGATCAATATGAAAGAAATAAAGGTAGATGGGTTGATGCAAGAAGTTGGGTCCACAAAAAGCTCAAAAAGTGGAAGTGTTTTTCCTATTTTTTATCTAATTTGTCACACTTGGACTAAAAATTTGAAGCACTTACACATTGAATCTTGAAAAAAGTCAGTAATAAAATTTTAAAGTATTTTGAATCTAGTTTCCAAATATGTATTTTATTCTAATACTCAAAGGATACAAATTAATTTTTAATGTGCATGTAGAAAAACCACTTTTTAAAAGTCACTTTTTTTACCATACCATGCACGTGTACGGACACCATAATTTGACCTAAATAAAATTATTTTTCTAATTCCTTTTGGGGAAAGATAACAACCTAAAGATTGATGAATATTTTTTATTTTTTTTCTTGAATATTTTTTGTATTGATTATTTTTTCCCCTAATTATTGTTTTTAAAAATCAACGTGCATGGTCAACATAATTTGACCTAAACTAATCATGTTTTGAAAATAAAATCATTGTGTAGAGAATTTTTTGAGGATTGATGTCATATAATTTTTTTACAAAAAAATTAACATATTAAAAGTTATTAATTTTTTATTTAAAAGTCTTAATATTTCAAGTTTATGGACCGGTTTACTTGGAAATTATTTTTGAAATAGAAAAAATAATCAAATATTTAAAAAATTATATATTTGAAAACTAGAGATCTTGATCTATAATGGGTTTTAATTTCATAAATTAATTCTAAAAAAAAGTCCATCAACTATATTGTCAAAGTTAGAGATTTTTTTAGTTGTAGGTCAAAGACTAAGGGTCGGGTTGCCAAAACTTTCTCGAGCCTAAAGCCCAAGAAAAAAGTGGCTTGGGATTTCAAATTTTAGAACGAGTACCTATTCCTTTCAACATTGTTTTGGCCAAAACTTCCCCTCTTCGTGGACCCAACTTATTGCACTTACCTAGACCTTTAATTATACAATAGATGAATACATAGAATAAGTGTTGCAAGATCTTTCAAAACCTATTCCAAATGTGGATTTGAAGGCCATAGAGAATTTAAGTGCACAAAATCACAAGATATGGAAAAATACCTAAGAGAATTGCAAGATAAACACATATTGATGAAAAAAGTATAATAGTCATACAATGACTTGAGCTCTTAGGATCACCTACAAAACCAAAGATAAAATTCCAAAAGAGAGAAGTAAGAAATGAATTTTTTTGATTATAAATGTAACAATGATACAAAAAATGGATCAATGATACATAATATAATTGAGAGTACTTGCTTATATAGGAAAGGTGTTGAGATGGGACAACATAAAATTAGGGAATGTGTCACAGTCATATGACATGAGATGCAACAAGTAAATGAAATAAAAGTTCCTTAAGTAAACTTAACTAACTAGACATGAATAGGGCATAAGAGTTAAACCATTTAAGTCACATACCCCATTCACACCAACACCACCCTTAAGTGTATCTTAGAGAGGAAAAAAAAATACATAAATAATATGGAAATATGAGTAGTTGAAAAGGAATTATAAGAAAATAAATAAATATGAGTGGTTACATATAAGTTGAGACATAAGTTTGGTTTGGATAGATAGAGGTTAGTAGTTGAAGGGATGGCTATCAATGTTGTAGAAAACCGTTGAACAATATGAGGGATGTTGATGCAATCATGGCCAGAGGATCCAATGAAGGATTATCCAATCATACATCCAATAAAAAATAACTTGAAAAATCTCAATGGAACAATACAACAATATGTTCTTAATTCATATGTAGTCACAACAACACTACAATCTATTGTAATGAGCTTCCAACATGCTACGACATATCCATTTTATTATAAAATGGGTTAAATCATAGAATTCAAAAGATATGACAATATATAAGCTTCTCCAAAATATGCATCCAATGTATTTCTACATTCACCACTACTCTCTAAAAATATTCAAGAGTGTTTATATAACAACTTTTAGTCATAGGAATGATATCAATCAACCACATGGTGGTGGAAATCTTAATGCCTTATACAAAAAATATTTTTCAAATGTGTTGATAAATTAGATGTAATGGTGAGAAATTGATAATTCTTGATGTGGTTCTCATCATAAGTACTCTTGGGTCTATTATACATTGATATTTATTCTTGTACTACTATAAACTTCAAAAATCTATTGCAAGGCTAGAGGAACAATAAATCTAAGTGTAATTCTAGCAAGTCCAATGATATCAAAAAAATAATTATGCAATTTCGCTAGTATAATCTTCTAAAATTTGAACATTGTGTTGAAAAAATCATTGTAGGATATATTCTCCTAGTCACAACATGAGATGTGAAACTAAGGTGAAATATGGTAAGATCTTTGGTTATTTTTTAATATGAATGAAAACTTACAAACAAATAAACAAGTAAAAAAATTAGATGATGCATGGTTTGTCTTACACCATGGGATATTCCAACATTAGACACCTTGTGTAAGTGATTTATGAGAAATATAATACTTGTAAATAGGGTTGAGTGATAGAATCACCCTTTTGGTTGGAAATCAACCTTAGTGCACTGTTAACACATTATTAGACTTCTTGGATAAAGTGAATTTTGTTCTCCTTTCACCTTCACTAGTCTTAAGTTGGGAGCTAGGACACACCCAACTTCTATTTTATTTCTTTAACTTATAATTTCCTTCAAGTTTTCTTTCATCTTCAATTTCACTCTTCTATAATTGAATTTCTCTACCAATCTAGTCTCCTTTTGTATCTCTCAACCTTTATTTTTATTAACTCAAAATAAATTTCACCTTTTAGATCACTTAATATATTTTTCTTTATTTTTGGTATCCAACCAATATATGGTCAAATCCCCCAATCACATTTGACACACTTATTTTTATTTTTGTTTGAGAAGTTCATCTTCTTCCATTCTTTCTTTACTACTACACAGCTTCCAATTACCTCTTGTGCTTTCATAACTTGTTTTAAATAGTTCCTTATGTTTTAATTTGCATCCTATCCTATCATAAATCATTACTCCAACACCTTGTATCTTCACTTCATTACCTTCCCAAATATTTTATTAATTTATTTTAAACAACTAGATTAACCAGATCATCTCATTTTATATTATCAATTCTATAGGTTTTATTCTTTATTCATTTAATCAAATCATATATGTACCATCATGGTTACATTATTGCATACATTATTTTCTCCTATTACATCTTGTATCTTTTTTTTTCCACAAGTTATTGTATTAAGTATGCTAACCTCGTATTTGACTTCATCTTCACCTTATCTTTATTATTTCTATACTACCATTCTTTGTATATTTATGGTAAATAATTATAAATTATCTACTTCATCTATATGTTTTTTACCCTCCAATTATTTATTTATCTTCACCAACAATACACAATCATCTATGGTCATTTCAAAACATGCTTCACCTACTCTACTCACTACACATTGTTTTGATGATATAGAACACTATTTTGTTCAACTTAATCCCATCATACACTACCTAATTCTTCTTCTTCTCCTTTTATCTTGTAAATTCATCCCTTGGAAACTCTATAGAATGTATAGATTGCTTGTATCTAACTCATTTTATTTCACTAAAAACAACATTACTACTTCATCTATATTTCATGAGTTACCTCGATATCCTACAAATTCCATCAACCTTCCCTTTTGTGACTTTTATTCATTTTGTGTTACATTACTCCTATATGACCTAGAAATGGAGATTAGATTATGAAAGAAAATGAAAGCACTTCACAATCCAATTCACTAAATCACACCAATAAACCATTAAGAGAGTTGCATAATGAATAATAATAGCAAAAGTTGCATACACAACAATCTTATCTTAGCTCCATTGTTCTCCTGTGTTGCACCTTGGAGAAAAGGTATAATATTTGTTGCTCTCATATTTTACACAAAGCACTCTGGAATGATATACATATAGTTTTCTTACAATGAGTGAGAGGGAAATAAATGAATGATAGGTTTAATGTATAGATTTTAGGTAATACCAATCAATAGTCAAGACCTGATGAAGGGTTGAGTAGATCAATGGCCCGGATTGGATGAGAGGAATTGATGAGGAGTTAACTAACTTCTTGATTGGAGCTAATTGCTCATATGGTTCAGTTAAGAGAATTCATTGAAGAGATTAGTGTGATTGGTGGTTAGTGAACAAAATTGATTGATTAGAGGACTAAATTGATTGAGTGAACTCGAAGTGAGTGGGAGTTGATTGGTGAGGTGGAAATACATGATTAATTAATAAATAATTAAATAAATAAATTATTAATTTCATGTGCAAAGGTGGAAATAAATAATTTTATTTATTTTAGAAGAGGATAATGTTGAGAAATAATTACACAAGTTAAAAAATTAAAAGCAATTATTTAATTTGAGAAGTGGATAATGGGAAATGAATTAGTTAAATAATAATGAATTATTTAATTAATCAAGGAAAGAGGAATAATTAAATAATGTTAATTATTTAATTAACCTAGAGAAAAAAGTGATGAAATAGATAGTTTATTAAATAATCCAAATCATTTAACTAAAGTAGAAATGGAGGGAAAAATCAAAATTTGAAATAATTAAATAATTAAAAATTATTTAATTGTCTGGGATGAAGGGGAAATAATATTAATTTAATTAAATAATGAAATTATTTAATTAAACGGAAAAGACAGATTAATGATACCTAATAATGGAAAATGATGATGTTTTGGAAGGAATAGGTTAGTCAAATTTAGGTGTCTACAACTCCTACTATATCTAAATGTTCTCTCTTTTGGATACAACTTCCAACATTAAATCTCTTCAATGCAACCATATGTAACATACTTCTCTTGTTTCTTTTTAGAAGAATTTTTATAATTTCCTTATAGTTTCTTTTTATAAGATTTTTTTATAATTTCCTTATATAATCACTTCCTATAATCAATCTCAACTCATACTCATTTATTTTAATATGATTTACATTTAGTGCTACTTTATTATCTTCCACAAGTTCACACGTTAACTTCTTTCCAC
Organism: Sequoia sempervirens; assembly: GCA_007258455.2. Taxonomy (NCBI): domain Eukaryota; kingdom Viridiplantae; phylum Streptophyta; class Pinopsida; order Cupressales; family Cupressaceae; genus Sequoia; species Sequoia sempervirens. Next base: position 73,655,910 of record VDFB02058242.1, on the reverse strand, counting down.
TTTCTATCTCATCGTCCTTCAATTATGCTACAACAAACCTTATCATTATTACTATTTTGACCAAAGTTGATAACACATCTTTAAATTTTCTTACTGCAAACCAAATTTCCAACTATCCAATTGGTTCTATTAGTATGTCTAAAAAAAATCCACTCCCCATCTATAAAATTACATATCTACCTCAATCGATTGCACTATTCATGATTCATTTCTTCACATTCTTATTTTCAAAGTGTCTTCTTCTTCAAATTTAGATTTATTTTTTGTGTTATTGTAACCTTCCCTTTTATCTTCATCCACCCTTTCTTGTACATCCTTGATTTTTATCTTCTATATTAATGTATTTTCTTAATCCTTCATCTATTTGATTTGAATTTCTTTAGCACTACTTATTGACTTTTTTCATCCTCTTTCTATCCCACTTAAAGTATCAATTTTATATTATTCGGTGGCCTTCCAAATTCAGTTAATTCATCTTGATTAATATATGTCACCATATTTTCCATTTACATTATTTTCCACTAACTTAGTACTTCCCCATGTATTATAATTCCTTCTTTTCTTTTATTCTAATCAATTTTTAGATCTCCAAAATCTATCCTTTAGTTGAATATTATCATCATGTATATATTCACTACTTATAAATTCCATAAATAATCTATGTACCTCTTCTCCCTCAATCTTGTTCATCTCTAAATTCCTTTCCAAACATTTAAATTTAAACCCTATTAATTCATTACTCTTAAAATAATTACTATCCTATTCAAAATTCTTGCCTCTCAAAATCAAATTTATTTTTTGTAGTTTCCTTTAAAAAAAATAGTGTTCCTCTTAGTTTTCCAATCCCTCACCTTCTTCTGGAAATTCCAAAATGTTTTCATCCTCTATATCTTCTTTTTATTCATCTGAACTAATAATTGGGCTTCTACTCTAACTAAGCTCAAGGCTTATCATAATGTTCAAGAGATTATTTTTCATACTAAACGTCATTTCCCACCTTGTTTGAAATATCATCATATTTAAATTAATCTTGATTTTCATCTAGCTCCACATTCTTTTGATATGTCATTTGAAATTTGTCTTCAACTTTACATAATCTTAGATCTTTTACCACACATCCTTCATATCTCTTGGTTTTATCATACTCTACACTACTTTATTCCACAATATTATATTTCTTTATTTTAATCTCTATCCTTCATCATTATTTCTTGCATCGAAAACTAAATTTCTTTGTTCACATCTTTGTGATCTATCAAATCTACTTTTTGAATCTTTTATCATCAAATCTAACATTAAAAATTTATTTTCTAGGGATTTTTCTTTAATATTAGCAACCCTAACTCGAGGACTCGCATTTAAACCTTTCATATTTTCAACTATTAAATCACCAAAATACTTAATTGAAGATTACCTCAAATTTTGGCATTCTATTTTTTCACCTTGTATGTTCACTCATTTTTTTTAGTATATTATCCCTTTGGCTAACGATTAGTCCACCTTATTTGTAACCCATCTTAGGTCTCACTTCTCACATTTACTTATATACCCACTATAAAATTTCCTCAATATTGAAACTCTATCTAAAAATTGATAGCTTTTCTCGTTACTCACTTATACTAATGGCACTCTATCTAAAAAGTGATATATTTCCTCGTTTCTCACACTTATTGTCTTTCGCAAATTTCCTCATATTTGGTAGCCTATTTTCTCTAGGGTTTAAACTTTCTCCATCACAAATATGGTGTTAATTATATCTCAAGTTCAATGATCTAATTACATATTCCTTGTGATTTCCTCACATTAGATGATCTATCCACAAGCTATCTTGCAAGGTAATTCAATGATATTTCAAAAAGTAGAAATTTTCATAGTTCTAATACTATTTGATGCAATCATAGCCAAAGGTTTTAATGAAGAATTATCTAGCTATGTACCCAATGAAAAAACACCTAACAAAACACAATGGAATCATGGTTTAGAAATAGTATATTCTCTATTCATATGAAATATTCTATAAATTGGCTTCCAAAATGCTAGGCCTCAATCATTTGATGAAAAAATAGACAAATCATAGAATTCAAAAAATATGAAAATATGCTTGATACTTATTACCTATACATCTAATATCTTTCTTAAATTTTTACTGATCTCTAATGATCTTCCAAAGTGTTTATATACCAACTTCTACTCAAATGAGTGATCTCAATCAGCCATAAGGTGGCACAAAGTTTAATGCCTTATAAAATATGTGGTTAGCCAAGTGTGAAGATAAATTGGATGTGATGGTGAAGGATTGTTAATTTTGTTCTCACCATAAGCATTATTAGATCCATTGGACCAAGTGATATGTGTTATTTTATGACCACAATTTCCAAAACTCTATTGCAAGCTAGTAAGAGTAAAACTAATTGTAATCCTATCAATTCCGCTAATAGGGTAGAAATTAAATTTTGTACTTTCAAAAAAAAAAAATTAGAATATGAACATGACATTGAAGGATAAATGCATAATGCATTCTTGAGTCACAAGGTGATATTTTTAACTAAAGTGAAATGTAGTAAGATCTTTAGTGATTGTTTAATATGAATGAAAACTTGCAAACAAATAAACAAGTAAAACAAAATATTTTTGGGTGGTGTAAGACTACTTTTCTGCATTCAAATGATATTGCATTTCACTTGAAGGGGATAACTATAGGCAATAAGAACAATATGGAGGAGGTAGTTATAGATAATGTTTGGGGAATATATGGTTGAAAGCTCATAGGTAAACTATGAGAAAGGGATTGATAGAAAATAGCTACAATTTGGGAGAGAGATGTGTAAATTGTGGGTAGGCTTATGATGGATATATTCAAGGGAAATATGGTCCAACATATGATGATACCATGTATCTTCAATAGGAAACCTAGTTTATTGGACAAAGATTTCAATTTATGACCAACTCATATTTCTTTACATTTTCACCAGTCTCAATAAATGCATCATAGCCATACTATTAAGTTTCCTCATTTGAATGTAACATCTTATGTACATAAGAGGTAGAAGGAAGAGAGGTAGTTATGGTAGCAACATTAGGGTTTGACCTAACACTTCATTAAGGGGCACCTAAGGTTCTTATGATTTTGCAAGTATAAAAAACTAATGGCTTGAAAAATATAAGACAAATGTATACTATATCAAAATGAAAAAAATATATATCATAAAATTTCTACCTTAAAAGGGTAGATGTGGAAGTTATAGTGAAACATCAATTTTGAGGGGTTGTATGGACTTCTCTTACACTCTTAGGATCTTTCACCTAAAACCTAAGAGAGATAGAACCCTAAAATTGGGGTGGTTCACTCAAATTAAGGAATGTAATATGGAATTGAGACTAAATGCAATGATATTAATGCAATTAAGCTATGAAATTGATTGATTATGAATGCAAAACTAATGAAATATACAATGTTTGAAAACACAGTGAGGTTTGTAAAAAGCTTAGAAAGATGAATAAAAACACAAATGAAACTAAGCAAAAAATTGTAATTTAGAATGTCTGCACCTGTGAGACTAATGAAGACTAGAAAGCACTCTAGAAATCTAGTAAATTTGACTTTTATGTTAACTGGGACTCATTCGCCACCCTTGGCGAATTAGTCCCAAGATAGGGTTTTCTACCCAAAAACTGGTTTATGCTCACTAGGTATCTGGATCTGCATCTAACTTTGAAAGTCACCTCATGAGGGACTCATTCTCCATCCATGGAAAATCAGTCCACTTTCAATTTTCTACAAACTCGTATCTCAGACATGCACCTTGTCACCTATACAACAATTCTTGAAAGAAACTTGAATCTGGATCTCAGAAAATTCCTACAAAATAGCTTAAAATTGGTTTTCTAATGGGGGTTTTTCCGCGTTCAAACCCCTAGTTGGGTAATTAAACCTTAAATGGACAAAAATTTGCATAAAACCCTAGCCTTAAGTGTGTAAAAGACTAGGAAAATCTAAAGTATGTCAAAATCCTATTCTATTGTGCTAGAATAAGATGTGCAAATGTGATTTGAATGATGCAAGACTTCAACCCTAGAAACTCTACAACATATCAAATAGATGCAAATGACATGCAAAAGCAATGCAAACCTTAAGTCTGAAGATAGAGAGAAGATGGAAGATGGAATCACTTTGAAAACAAGCCTTTAGGTATGATTTGATGGCTAGTTGCATCTCCTCAACCTATATTTCTCCATGATTCACCATAGGAATCCATCAAAAAATCTTTGCAATGTTGAATCTTGATCAAGAAGTCAGCTTGAAGACTTGCAAAAACCCTAGTTTTTTGTCCTAAAGCTTCAACTTTGTTGCAGAAAATGCAAATAAAACTTGTTGTAGAAGACTCCTAAAACTTAACTCTTGAAATTTCTTTGTAAAAATGGTTAATAGATGTCAAAAATAACCTCAAATTATTTTTTATAGGCATCAACACCTAATTTTCCTATTATTTATACCTAAGAGGCCGACATCCACCGAAAAACTAAGTTGAATTAATTGAATTCCCACTCAAAATTGAAATTTCCCTCAAAAGGGACTCATTCGCCACCCTTGGAAAATGGGTCCCACCAGAGGGGACTCATTCACCCAAGGTGGCAAATGGGTCCCACTAGCGATTTTTGAAGGTTGGTTTTTGGGATATGAATGAATTGAGTATTTTTTGTTAGGATTTAAGTGATTTTTTAAGTGAAACGGGCCTCTAGATAAAAAAATAATGGGTCTTAGGGGCCTATAAATGTTGTTTTGAAGAATGAATAATGTAGGGGTACTCAAAAGTAGGTCCAAATTAAGCATGAAATTATCTCTTTTCTCAAGAGTGTCCAATTTTCTACACCACATTTAGCCCACACTTTAGTGCCCATATGACTCTACGTGCATATGTAAGCTAAAGGACTCTAAACAATGCATGTTATTTCATAAAAGGATACTCATTCAAAAGGCGGGAGAACGAAGCCCCCAGTGTAGTTATCTGCAAAAACACAACATTAGGAACCGCATCCTATAACACAATTTTTTTAATTATCCAAAAATCCTTTTATCTAACTGGACTAAGAATCCAATTCGAGGGTAGATGTATGCCCCCCTTGATTCTACTTGCTTTACGGAGGTGGAATCAAGGTAGAAATCTAACCACGTAGAAAAAAGAACATCATACCATAGGGAATTTCCAAGTACCATGCCACATAATGATAGATGGTTTGTGATTTTGGGTGTGGAATCACGATTCCAATGCATCAAACGGAATAAAAAACGGAGTTTGCTAGCTCTTGTTATGTTGTTTTGAAGAAAAGATGCTTTATTAACTCTTAAGAGAAAATAACCCTAATTTAATGCATAAGAGTAAAAGTGATGAAAATGTGGTAAAAGAGGTAGAAGAAAGTAATTTTTCACTTACTATTGCATTTTACCTTCTTGTGGCTTGAGAGTGACGAGTGAGATGAGAAGATGTCAAGTAGACAGGATTACACACCTTCTCGACTGGATGAGCTAAGAGAGCAGGTGGCATACAACGAGTTGTACCTTGAGGTGAGTCAATTCTACAACTTTTTCTTAGTTATTTTGTAATGATTTAATTATTTTTAATGAATTTATAGGTTAATTTATGATCTTGGAAAAAATAAGTTTGCAAAATGTCCCCTTTTTTTGTAGTGTCCCATTTGTTCACAAAGTGTCCCTTTTGTTCAAAAAGTGTCTCGTTTCTTTGCGAAGTGTCCCAAAAGGGGTCTAAAGTGTCTAGGGCCTTTAGGAAAGAAAACTAGATAAATTTTAGCACACTTGCATGATGCATAATGTGAAAATTGAAGATATTAGATGAATTTTTAGAGCATATTATTATGATTTTGATAGGTTCCAGCCCAGTCACGACAGCGGCTAGGAGGGAGACAGATTAGCTTTCTCAGAGATTTAGCCCCAACACTATCAGCAGCAAAGACAACATCTGTAGGTAGTAGGAATCTATTGGGAATATCTAATGCCACCTATGAGAAACCATGACATCATGTTGATGGCCTTATGCGAGCATTGGGACACCGATACTTGTACATTTCATCTTCTGACTGGGGAGATGACCATCACCCTAGAGGATGTACATTGTATTCTCTAAGTTCCTATTCAGGGAGAGAGGGTATATTTCTATACTATAGAGAAAAAGGCAACTTGCTTGATTTAGGGAATAATTGATGATAAATTGGACTTAACGAGACCTTGATTTAGTGTTGTGAGGTGCTTTTCACATCCACACTAGGTCTTGGATCCTTTCAAATGCATTTAAAAATGTCCTATAAAGGTGTTGTAAAGTGTTGTAAAAGACTTTCACGCTTTTCTAGACTTAATGAACCCATTTCCCCTTAATTTAACATTATAAAATATATTTAAATGCATTATCACATTAATCTAGAAGGCTTGTAAAATAAACTTAATGTTAAACTAGTGTTGTAATGTGTCATGCACATTCACATTGGTTCTTGTGCCTTCCTATGCTATGTGGACCTCATTTTAGTGTTGTAAAGTGTATTTAATCACTTTCACATTGAATTCTATATCCCAAGCCCTAATTGACCTTTACATCATCACTAATAGGCCCTTATTACCCCATATTGTGCATCTTGAGGCATAATTTGATGAAATAAATGACAAAGTCACCATATAAACCGTATTTCCTTATTTCCTAGCAATCTTTCTAGCAAATGGGCCCCATTGGAACTAATTCACCACCTATGGTGAATGAGTCCCTACCATGTGGGACTGATTCACCCAAGGTGGCGAATGAGTCCCATTTGGACCATTTTTTACTTTTGAGTGAGAAATTTTGGAATTTAAGTTTTATTTTTCTTCATGTTGGCCTTGGGGATCCAATTTATGGGAAAATTAGGTGAATTTCCTATAAATATAAGTCTCTAAACCCTAATTCACATTCATTAACTCATTTTCATAGTTCATTCATCATTCATCATCTCTTTCAAGTCAAGAAAGTTAGGGTTTCATCATTACAAGTCATTAAGATTGCTCCCTAAGAAATTCAAGGGAAGATTCTTCATGTTTTGTTGCAGAACTTCAAGATCAAACATCATGGCAAGGTATTGACTTCATTGTTTCATGCTTTATTACATTCTTTCATCATTTTGGTTTAATTACCTAAAAGAGGTTTGACCAAGGGAAACCCCCATGCCCTAACATCTAGCATTTCTCCTTCTCTTCTTTTGTGTTTGTAGATTAGACATCTTGGAAGCTTGGAAATCATTAAGAATCAAGTTAAAAAAAAATTTAGGTTTTCGCTTCATTGAACAAGTCAAAATATCAACAAAAACTCACTTTCAGATTAGAAATCAAAGTTTCAGAAGTGGACACCTGTAGAGAACCAAAGTGCAGACTGAGAGCTCCTGATTCCTCTTTTGAATTCTCAAAAATTCAAAATTGGAATCATTCACCATGGGTGGCGAATGAGTCCCACTTCTAGGCCTATTTTTGGTTTTCTCCATTTTTGGATACCCTTTTGTCTGAAATGGGTTCCGGCTCAATTTCACAACACTAGGACTAATTCGCCCAGAATGTTGAATGAGTCCCAGTAGGCTACATTTCCAACATCAGTTGCATTTTAAATGTCATTTCCAGCCTCCTTCAATATCTCAAGTGCACATTTTTTGTTTTATCCATTTTTGTTTTAATTTGCATTCATTTCTAGGGGTTTTTGCATTACACAATGTGTTTCCAAACAAGTTGTATTTGAATAGTTTTCACCTAATAATCAATAGATTTTACTAGTTAGTTGCATCTAGATCATTTCATTTAGGCATAGTTCCATCATACATATCCTATTTTAAGTGAGCCACCTACATTTTGTGGTGTGGGATCTATCTCTTTTCATTAGGTGAAAGACCCTAATTGAGCTAAAGAGAGTCATAGCATCCCTAATCCCCTAAAATCTATGGTTCATTTTGGTGAACCTTCTTTTCAAACATCTTATTTTCTGATTTGGATTCCATTTTCATCCTAATCCTAGCTTGCATTGAAGTTGCATTAGAGTTGCATTGGTTAATTTGCATGTAGGGTTTCAAATTTTTGCATTAGTGAAAAGGTCATTTAGCTTAAATTTTTGCATATAATTTCCTTAAAAAAATTATGTAATTAAATGCATCTCCATCTTAGGTCTTCATGATACAACATCAAACATATAAAAAATAATTCAAAATTTCTGAAAATTTTGAAAAAAACCAGTACTGGGACTCATTCGCCATCCTGGGCAAATTAGTCCCTGTCTAGATTTTTCACTGTCTGAAACAGCATCAGAAACCTCATTTATGTGATTCGTAATCCTCCTAGTATCATATAGTATAATTTTGGAAAGTTTCTGGAACATATGTTTTATGCATATAGGTCAAAAACATCAATTTGGGGTAGTCATTTTTTAAATCATTTCAATAACATGCATCCTTATATTTGAAAATGTTTACATTTTTTAAAATTTTGCATAACATTGCTAAAAGTACTTTTCAATTTTGCATATACAATTTTTCTATTCCTCAAAATTTTCATAAGTTTGTTAAAAGTGCTTTTTATTCTTGCATATTCATTATGTATATTCTTCAAATTTTGCATATATTGGATACGAATGGTTTGCATCTTTTCACATACATTATTTATATTGTTGAAACATTGCATGAAATGGTTGCGTGTGCTTTTCCTTTTTGTTCACATAATGTTAGTGTTTTTTTGTGAAAGAGACTACAACCTTGTCCAACATTCCTAACGATCATATTTGTTCCTCTCCTAATATCTCTCCTATTGGTGACAAAGATATTTTGGTAGAAGAACCAATTTATGAGAGTTTTTCAGAATCCTAGTTGTTTCTCTCCTCTTACCTCTCTTAGTGGACAAGACATTGATAAACAAGACAATACAACCATAGGTAATCATGACAAAAAAATTTGTTCTTCTTCTAGCATCTCTCCTAGTTGTGAAGTAGATACTTTGATGTTAGACAACACAATCGATGAAGGTCATGCATATCTTAGTTGTCCCCCTTCACCTCGCGAGACCCCTCTTGAGAAAAAATATGCAACCATTGATCATTCCCCTACTTGCGATAAAGTCCTTTTAGATGAACCAACCTATGAATTTCATAAACATTTGGCTTGTTGTTCTCCTAAAAACTCTCCTGCTAGAAAAACTATCATGATGCAAGACAATCATAAAGTGACATTTGAATCCCCTTCACCAACACATCATGCCAATAAAGACAAAATTTTTGAGGTTATGATGACACAAGTGGGATCTCCTTTAATTAGTGAGCTTCCTAAGTCACCTTCCATTAGTGAATCACACAAAAAATTTAGAGATGTCTTGAAATCCATGATGCAATCTAATCATAACAATGTTTTCCAGTCGTTGAGTTATCATTTAGTGACTCAAACATCTAGGGGACCACACAACACTCCTACACCATTACCTTTTCCTCAAAAAGTGCCTAGTGTTAAAGACCTTAAAAAGGATCCTCCTAATATATCTATATGGTAACTCATTCAACTCTCACCTACAGTCAAACTTCTCTTGCATGAAATGTTGCAAATACAGAAGGAGGAGATTCAATCTTACATAAAATCAAATCATGTAACATCCTCCTCTCATTCCATGTAATCCACCCAGTCAGAAATCACATTCCCTACACATGAATTACCCCCACTTGAGATTCAAAAAAAAAATGATGCCTTGATGATAAAGGTGGTCATTAATGAAACTTTAGTTAGGCACACTCTCATCAACAATGGAGCATAAATTAATGTTTGTAGCATCGACCTCCTAAATAAACTTGGCATGGGAAAAAAGCTCATCCAACTTAATGATGTTCATATTTGTGGCTTTGACAATGCTAATAGGAAACCACTCTAGATTATCACATTACCTATTGAGGTTAGACCTGTAGTGTTTCCTACCTCTATCCACATCATGCAAGGACCCCTTCCATACAATATTCTGCTAGGGAGACCATGGATTCATGCTATGAAAGGAGTCCCATCTACCCTTCACGGAGTAATGAAATTTGAATACAACAACAAGATATACATGATTTATGCAGATGAGTGAAGCTATGCATCAATTGATCACAACACTTCCAACTCCCCTAATCCTTTCATTCCTAGATCAAAACTTTAACCTATACAATTTTGTCCTAACTCTTCATCTACAAAAAAAATATTTCATGATAATTGGGGGTCGTTAGATTATGCACCTCCTTTCCATAACATTTCCAAAATCTCACCCTCATGGTCCAAAGAGTCATATACAAAAAATTCATTTTTAGACACAACTCCTAGTAGCGATTGGAGTTTCACACCTACCTTTAAGGGAGAATGTGAAATATCACAATCTCAACCACACCAACCTTGTGTTCCATTCGCTCAACTTAGTTCTACCAAATCACCCTATGTTGGTAATGGGGTCTATATAACTCCCATCCCTCATGAAGGAACACCACATAACATTACAAAGGATTTTTGTTCTTGCAAAGAAACCAATCCTTCTCACAAACACACAACCCGTTCATCTAACTTGGAATATTTTTATGGTATCGGTTACAATCTTCGTCCTACACATGGATGCAATGAACACATGCGAAACACCGACATATCATACTCTTTCAAGAAATATCTAAGGGTATCTCCCTTATCTCCACTTTCATCAAAGACTTTGCTAACTTTCATCCATTCCAGGCTCACCTTTTTCCTACACTAAGTGGGGGAAAGGGGTTTGATAGCCTTGTCCTTGTATGTCACTTGTCGTTGTCTCTTTTGACGAGTCTTTAACCTTTCATGAACGTATAAGAGCAAGCTTGTGATGTGGACGACATGGCTTAAGTTGACTTGCATGTGATATACTCCCTTTCTTCATGACATAGCTTATCGAAAACATATGACTTGGCATAGGGATTTTCGAATAATCTCTCATACCCTCTTCTACTTTAAAGAAATTGCTCACAATAATGGTGTTAGCAACCACTTTAAAGTGGGGGGCATACATAGAAAAAATATTTTTTGCAAATTTCACAGCATGATTTACTTTTTCTTGCGACGTTTCCTCTTCTTGGTGTTGTCATTTGGTTTGATGCCTTCCAAGAGTGTATGATCAACTGAAGTGGCCTGATACAAACAAGGCATCCCATAGATAACAATTTGATACCCTGACTTGTCCTCTCTTGGAGACATTAGACACAATGATCCCTAAGAAGAAGACCTTACATGAACAAAGAAAAATCCCTTTCAAACAAAATCTTTACATAACATTCAAAAACATTTACAAAAAGAATTACATTGTGGTGCCTTATCAATGTTATCAGGAGCATAACTTTGGTATGGTTTGTATAATGGAAATCCAACAAATTGGCATGAATTTCTCATTATACAATGGGAATCTGACACACTGGCATGACCTTCTCACTAAAACCACTTCTTTGGGACAACTCATCTCACGGACAACTTGATGTTCTATGGCCCTAGAGTGAGTGTATCTTTTCCACCCTGATTTCCTTTCTTTCCATTGCATGATTATGTATCTTGATGGTTTGACTTAGGATCTTGATCATGGGGGCTTCATTTCCTTCTTCATATTTTTCATTCTTTTTCATTTGCATTTGTACACTCGGATCTCTCTTGAATGTCTACTTTAGTGTGAGTTGAAGCAAGTTCATCCTCTCACTAAAGTGGGGGCTAAATGTACCATAGAAAAAAGGCAACTTGCTTTATTTAGGGAATAATTGATGATAAATTGGACTTAACGAGAGCTCGATTTAGTGTTGCGAGGTGTTTTTCACATCCACACTAGGTCTTGGACCTTTCAAATACATTTAACAGTGTCTTGTAAAGGTGTTGTAAAGTGTTGTAAGAGACTTTCATGCTTTTCTAGACTTAATGAACCCATTTTCCCTTAATTTAACATTATTTAAATGCATTATCACATCAATCTAGAAGGCTTGTAAAATAAACTTAATGTTAAACTATTTTTGTAATGTGTCATGCACAATCACATTGGTTCCTGTGCCTTCCTAGGCTATGTGGACCTCATTTTAGTGTTGTAAAGTGTATTTAATCACACTTTCACATTGAATCTTGTGTCCCAAGCCCTAATTGACCTTTACATCATCACTAATTGGCCCCTATTACCCCATATTGTGCATCCTAGAGCATAATTTGATGAAATAACTGACAAAGTCACCATATAAACCTTATTTCCTTATTTCCTAGCAATCTAGCTGGCAATTGGGCCCCACTGGAACTAATTCACCACCTATGGTGAATGAGTCCCTGCTAGGTGGGACTAATTTTCCCAAGGTGGCGAATGAGTCCCATTTGGCCCATTTTTTACTTTTGAGCGGGAAATTTTGGAATTTAAGTTTTATTTTTCTTCATGTCAGCCTTGGGGATCCAATTTATGGGAAAATAAGGTGAATTTCCTATAAATATAATTCTCTAAACCATAATTCACATTCATTAACTCATTTTCATAGTTCATTCATCATACATCATCTCTTTCAAGTCAAGCAAGTTAGGGTTTCATCATTACAAGTCATTAAGATTACTCCATAAGACATTCAA
>VDFB02058242.1:73591333-73643189 GCA_007258455.2 Sequoia sempervirens | reverse complement strand
TACATTATTGCATACATTATTTTCTCCTATTACATCTTGTATCTTTTTTTTTCCACAAGTTATTGTATTAAGTATGCTAACCTCGTATTTGACTTCATCTTCACCTTATCTTTATTATTTCTATACTACCATTCTTTGTATATTTATGGTAAATAATTATAAATTATCTACTTCATCTATATGTTTTTTACCCTCCAATTATTTATTTATCTTCACCAACAATACACAATCATCTATGGTCATTTCAAAACATGCTTCACCTACTCTACTCACTACACATTGTTTTGATGATATAGAACACTATTTTGTTCAACTTAATCCCATCATACACTACCTAATTCTTCTTCTTCTCCTTTTATCTTGTAAATTCATCCCTTGGAAACTCTATAGAATGTATAGATTGCTTGTATCTAACTCATTTTATTTCACTAAAAACAACATTACTACTTCATCTATATTTCATGAGTTACCTCGATATCCTACAAATTCCATCAACCTTCCCTTTTGTGACTTTTATTCATTTTGTGTTACATTACTCCTATATGACCTAGAAATGGAGATTAGATTATGAAAGAAAATGAAAGCACTTCACAATCCAATTCACTAAATCACACCAATAAACCATTAAGAGAGTTGCATAATGAATAATAATAGCAAAAGTTGCATACACAACAATCTTATCTTAGCTCCATTGTTCTCCTGTGTTGCACCTTGGAGAAAAGGTATAATATTTGTTGCTCTCATATTTTACACAAAGCACTCTGGAATGATATACATATAGTTTTCTTACAATGAGTGAGAGGGAAATAAATGAATGATAGGTTTAATGTATAGATTTTAGGTAATACCAATCAATAGTCAAGACCTGATGAAGGGTTGAGTAGATCAATGGCCCGGATTGGATGAGAGGAATTGATGAGGAGTTAACTAACTTCTTGATTGGAGCTAATTGCTCATATGGTTCAGTTAAGAGAATTCATTGAAGAGATTAGTGTGATTGGTGGTTAGTGAACAAAATTGATTGATTAGAGGACTAAATTGATTGAGTGAACTCGAAGTGAGTGGGAGTTGATTGGTGAGGTGGAAATACATGATTAATTAATAAATAATTAAATAAATAAATTATTAATTTCATGTGCAAAGGTGGAAATAAATAATTTTATTTATTTTAGAAGAGGATAATGTTGAGAAATAATTACACAAGTTAAAAAATTAAAAGCAATTATTTAATTTGAGAAGTGGATAATGGGAAATGAATTAGTTAAATAATAATGAATTATTTAATTAATCAAGGAAAGAGGAATAATTAAATAATGTTAATTATTTAATTAACCTAGAGAAAAAAGTGATGAAATAGATAGTTTATTAAATAATCCAAATCATTTAACTAAAGTAGAAATGGAGGGAAAAATCAAAATTTGAAATAATTAAATAATTAAAAATTATTTAATTGTCTGGGATGAAGGGGAAATAATATTAATTTAATTAAATAATGAAATTATTTAATTAAACGGAAAAGACAGATTAATGATACCTAATAATGGAAAATGATGATGTTTTGGAAGGAATAGGTTAGTCAAATTTAGGTGTCTACAACTCCTACTATATCTAAATGTTCTCTCTTTTGGATACAACTTCCAACATTAAATCTCTTCAATGCAACCATATGTAACATACTTCTCTTGTTTCTTTTTAGAAGAATTTTTATAATTTCCTTATAGTTTCTTTTTATAAGATTTTTTTATAATTTCCTTATATAATCACTTCCTATAATCAATCTCAACTCATACTCATTTATTTTAATATGATTTACATTTAGTGCTACTTTATTATCTTCCACAAGTTCACACGTTAACTTCTTTCCACTTTCTATCTCATCGTCCTTCAATTATGCTACAACAAACCTTATCATTATTACTATTTTGACCAAAGTTGATAACACATCTTTAAATTTTCTTACTGCAAACCAAATTTCCAACTATCCAATTGGTTCTATTAGTATGTCTAAAAAAAATCCACTCCCCATCTATAAAATTACATATCTACCTCAATCGATTGCACTATTCATGATTCATTTCTTCACATTCTTATTTTCAAAGTGTCTTCTTCTTCAAATTTAGATTTATTTTTTGTGTTATTGTAACCTTCCCTTTTATCTTCATCCACCCTTTCTTGTACATCCTTGATTTTTATCTTCTATATTAATGTATTTTCTTAATCCTTCATCTATTTGATTTGAATTTCTTTAGCACTACTTATTGACTTTTTTCATCCTCTTTCTATCCCACTTAAAGTATCAATTTTATATTATTCGGTGGCCTTCCAAATTCAGTTAATTCATCTTGATTAATATATGTCACCATATTTTCCATTTACATTATTTTCCACTAACTTAGTACTTCCCCATGTATTATAATTCCTTCTTTTCTTTTATTCTAATCAATTTTTAGATCTCCAAAATCTATCCTTTAGTTGAATATTATCATCATGTATATATTCACTACTTATAAATTCCATAAATAATCTATGTACCTCTTCTCCCTCAATCTTGTTCATCTCTAAATTCCTTTCCAAACATTTAAATTTAAACCCTATTAATTCATTACTCTTAAAATAATTACTATCCTATTCAAAATTCTTGCCTCTCAAAATCAAATTTATTTTTTGTAGTTTCCTTTAAAAAAAATAGTGTTCCTCTTAGTTTTCCAATCCCTCACCTTCTTCTGGAAATTCCAAAATGTTTTCATCCTCTATATCTTCTTTTTATTCATCTGAACTAATAATTGGGCTTCTACTCTAACTAAGCTCAAGGCTTATCATAATGTTCAAGAGATTATTTTTCATACTAAACGTCATTTCCCACCTTGTTTGAAATATCATCATATTTAAATTAATCTTGATTTTCATCTAGCTCCACATTCTTTTGATATGTCATTTGAAATTTGTCTTCAACTTTACATAATCTTAGATCTTTTACCACACATCCTTCATATCTCTTGGTTTTATCATACTCTACACTACTTTATTCCACAATATTATATTTCTTTATTTTAATCTCTATCCTTCATCATTATTTCTTGCATCGAAAACTAAATTTCTTTGTTCACATCTTTGTGATCTATCAAATCTACTTTTTGAATCTTTTATCATCAAATCTAACATTAAAAATTTATTTTCTAGGGATTTTTCTTTAATATTAGCAACCCTAACTCGAGGACTCGCATTTAAACCTTTCATATTTTCAACTATTAAATCACCAAAATACTTAATTGAAGATTACCTCAAATTTTGGCATTCTATTTTTTCACCTTGTATGTTCACTCATTTTTTTTAGTATATTATCCCTTTGGCTAACGATTAGTCCACCTTATTTGTAACCCATCTTAGGTCTCACTTCTCACATTTACTTATATACCCACTATAAAATTTCCTCAATATTGAAACTCTATCTAAAAATTGATAGCTTTTCTCGTTACTCACTTATACTAATGGCACTCTATCTAAAAAGTGATATATTTCCTCGTTTCTCACACTTATTGTCTTTCGCAAATTTCCTCATATTTGGTAGCCTATTTTCTCTAGGGTTTAAACTTTCTCCATCACAAATATGGTGTTAATTATATCTCAAGTTCAATGATCTAATTACATATTCCTTGTGATTTCCTCACATTAGATGATCTATCCACAAGCTATCTTGCAAGGTAATTCAATGATATTTCAAAAAGTAGAAATTTTCATAGTTCTAATACTATTTGATGCAATCATAGCCAAAGGTTTTAATGAAGAATTATCTAGCTATGTACCCAATGAAAAAACACCTAACAAAACACAATGGAATCATGGTTTAGAAATAGTATATTCTCTATTCATATGAAATATTCTATAAATTGGCTTCCAAAATGCTAGGCCTCAATCATTTGATGAAAAAATAGACAAATCATAGAATTCAAAAAATATGAAAATATGCTTGATACTTATTACCTATACATCTAATATCTTTCTTAAATTTTTACTGATCTCTAATGATCTTCCAAAGTGTTTATATACCAACTTCTACTCAAATGAGTGATCTCAATCAGCCATAAGGTGGCACAAAGTTTAATGCCTTATAAAATATGTGGTTAGCCAAGTGTGAAGATAAATTGGATGTGATGGTGAAGGATTGTTAATTTTGTTCTCACCATAAGCATTATTAGATCCATTGGACCAAGTGATATGTGTTATTTTATGACCACAATTTCCAAAACTCTATTGCAAGCTAGTAAGAGTAAAACTAATTGTAATCCTATCAATTCCGCTAATAGGGTAGAAATTAAATTTTGTACTTTCAAAAAAAAAAAATTAGAATATGAACATGACATTGAAGGATAAATGCATAATGCATTCTTGAGTCACAAGGTGATATTTTTAACTAAAGTGAAATGTAGTAAGATCTTTAGTGATTGTTTAATATGAATGAAAACTTGCAAACAAATAAACAAGTAAAACAAAATATTTTTGGGTGGTGTAAGACTACTTTTCTGCATTCAAATGATATTGCATTTCACTTGAAGGGGATAACTATAGGCAATAAGAACAATATGGAGGAGGTAGTTATAGATAATGTTTGGGGAATATATGGTTGAAAGCTCATAGGTAAACTATGAGAAAGGGATTGATAGAAAATAGCTACAATTTGGGAGAGAGATGTGTAAATTGTGGGTAGGCTTATGATGGATATATTCAAGGGAAATATGGTCCAACATATGATGATACCATGTATCTTCAATAGGAAACCTAGTTTATTGGACAAAGATTTCAATTTATGACCAACTCATATTTCTTTACATTTTCACCAGTCTCAATAAATGCATCATAGCCATACTATTAAGTTTCCTCATTTGAATGTAACATCTTATGTACATAAGAGGTAGAAGGAAGAGAGGTAGTTATGGTAGCAACATTAGGGTTTGACCTAACACTTCATTAAGGGGCACCTAAGGTTCTTATGATTTTGCAAGTATAAAAAACTAATGGCTTGAAAAATATAAGACAAATGTATACTATATCAAAATGAAAAAAATATATATCATAAAATTTCTACCTTAAAAGGGTAGATGTGGAAGTTATAGTGAAACATCAATTTTGAGGGGTTGTATGGACTTCTCTTACACTCTTAGGATCTTTCACCTAAAACCTAAGAGAGATAGAACCCTAAAATTGGGGTGGTTCACTCAAATTAAGGAATGTAATATGGAATTGAGACTAAATGCAATGATATTAATGCAATTAAGCTATGAAATTGATTGATTATGAATGCAAAACTAATGAAATATACAATGTTTGAAAACACAGTGAGGTTTGTAAAAAGCTTAGAAAGATGAATAAAAACACAAATGAAACTAAGCAAAAAATTGTAATTTAGAATGTCTGCACCTGTGAGACTAATGAAGACTAGAAAGCACTCTAGAAATCTAGTAAATTTGACTTTTATGTTAACTGGGACTCATTCGCCACCCTTGGCGAATTAGTCCCAAGATAGGGTTTTCTACCCAAAAACTGGTTTATGCTCACTAGGTATCTGGATCTGCATCTAACTTTGAAAGTCACCTCATGAGGGACTCATTCTCCATCCATGGAAAATCAGTCCACTTTCAATTTTCTACAAACTCGTATCTCAGACATGCACCTTGTCACCTATACAACAATTCTTGAAAGAAACTTGAATCTGGATCTCAGAAAATTCCTACAAAATAGCTTAAAATTGGTTTTCTAATGGGGGTTTTTCCGCGTTCAAACCCCTAGTTGGGTAATTAAACCTTAAATGGACAAAAATTTGCATAAAACCCTAGCCTTAAGTGTGTAAAAGACTAGGAAAATCTAAAGTATGTCAAAATCCTATTCTATTGTGCTAGAATAAGATGTGCAAATGTGATTTGAATGATGCAAGACTTCAACCCTAGAAACTCTACAACATATCAAATAGATGCAAATGACATGCAAAAGCAATGCAAACCTTAAGTCTGAAGATAGAGAGAAGATGGAAGATGGAATCACTTTGAAAACAAGCCTTTAGGTATGATTTGATGGCTAGTTGCATCTCCTCAACCTATATTTCTCCATGATTCACCATAGGAATCCATCAAAAAATCTTTGCAATGTTGAATCTTGATCAAGAAGTCAGCTTGAAGACTTGCAAAAACCCTAGTTTTTTGTCCTAAAGCTTCAACTTTGTTGCAGAAAATGCAAATAAAACTTGTTGTAGAAGACTCCTAAAACTTAACTCTTGAAATTTCTTTGTAAAAATGGTTAATAGATGTCAAAAATAACCTCAAATTATTTTTTATAGGCATCAACACCTAATTTTCCTATTATTTATACCTAAGAGGCCGACATCCACCGAAAAACTAAGTTGAATTAATTGAATTCCCACTCAAAATTGAAATTTCCCTCAAAAGGGACTCATTCGCCACCCTTGGAAAATGGGTCCCACCAGAGGGGACTCATTCACCCAAGGTGGCAAATGGGTCCCACTAGCGATTTTTGAAGGTTGGTTTTTGGGATATGAATGAATTGAGTATTTTTTGTTAGGATTTAAGTGATTTTTTAAGTGAAACGGGCCTCTAGATAAAAAAATAATGGGTCTTAGGGGCCTATAAATGTTGTTTTGAAGAATGAATAATGTAGGGGTACTCAAAAGTAGGTCCAAATTAAGCATGAAATTATCTCTTTTCTCAAGAGTGTCCAATTTTCTACACCACATTTAGCCCACACTTTAGTGCCCATATGACTCTACGTGCATATGTAAGCTAAAGGACTCTAAACAATGCATGTTATTTCATAAAAGGATACTCATTCAAAAGGCGGGAGAACGAAGCCCCCAGTGTAGTTATCTGCAAAAACACAACATTAGGAACCGCATCCTATAACACAATTTTTTTAATTATCCAAAAATCCTTTTATCTAACTGGACTAAGAATCCAATTCGAGGGTAGATGTATGCCCCCCTTGATTCTACTTGCTTTACGGAGGTGGAATCAAGGTAGAAATCTAACCACGTAGAAAAAAGAACATCATACCATAGGGAATTTCCAAGTACCATGCCACATAATGATAGATGGTTTGTGATTTTGGGTGTGGAATCACGATTCCAATGCATCAAACGGAATAAAAAACGGAGTTTGCTAGCTCTTGTTATGTTGTTTTGAAGAAAAGATGCTTTATTAACTCTTAAGAGAAAATAACCCTAATTTAATGCATAAGAGTAAAAGTGATGAAAATGTGGTAAAAGAGGTAGAAGAAAGTAATTTTTCACTTACTATTGCATTTTACCTTCTTGTGGCTTGAGAGTGACGAGTGAGATGAGAAGATGTCAAGTAGACAGGATTACACACCTTCTCGACTGGATGAGCTAAGAGAGCAGGTGGCATACAACGAGTTGTACCTTGAGGTGAGTCAATTCTACAACTTTTTCTTAGTTATTTTGTAATGATTTAATTATTTTTAATGAATTTATAGGTTAATTTATGATCTTGGAAAAAATAAGTTTGCAAAATGTCCCCTTTTTTTGTAGTGTCCCATTTGTTCACAAAGTGTCCCTTTTGTTCAAAAAGTGTCTCGTTTCTTTGCGAAGTGTCCCAAAAGGGGTCTAAAGTGTCTAGGGCCTTTAGGAAAGAAAACTAGATAAATTTTAGCACACTTGCATGATGCATAATGTGAAAATTGAAGATATTAGATGAATTTTTAGAGCATATTATTATGATTTTGATAGGTTCCAGCCCAGTCACGACAGCGGCTAGGAGGGAGACAGATTAGCTTTCTCAGAGATTTAGCCCCAACACTATCAGCAGCAAAGACAACATCTGTAGGTAGTAGGAATCTATTGGGAATATCTAATGCCACCTATGAGAAACCATGACATCATGTTGATGGCCTTATGCGAGCATTGGGACACCGATACTTGTACATTTCATCTTCTGACTGGGGAGATGACCATCACCCTAGAGGATGTACATTGTATTCTCTAAGTTCCTATTCAGGGAGAGAGGGTATATTTCTATACTATAGAGAAAAAGGCAACTTGCTTGATTTAGGGAATAATTGATGATAAATTGGACTTAACGAGACCTTGATTTAGTGTTGTGAGGTGCTTTTCACATCCACACTAGGTCTTGGATCCTTTCAAATGCATTTAAAAATGTCCTATAAAGGTGTTGTAAAGTGTTGTAAAAGACTTTCACGCTTTTCTAGACTTAATGAACCCATTTCCCCTTAATTTAACATTATAAAATATATTTAAATGCATTATCACATTAATCTAGAAGGCTTGTAAAATAAACTTAATGTTAAACTAGTGTTGTAATGTGTCATGCACATTCACATTGGTTCTTGTGCCTTCCTATGCTATGTGGACCTCATTTTAGTGTTGTAAAGTGTATTTAATCACTTTCACATTGAATTCTATATCCCAAGCCCTAATTGACCTTTACATCATCACTAATAGGCCCTTATTACCCCATATTGTGCATCTTGAGGCATAATTTGATGAAATAAATGACAAAGTCACCATATAAACCGTATTTCCTTATTTCCTAGCAATCTTTCTAGCAAATGGGCCCCATTGGAACTAATTCACCACCTATGGTGAATGAGTCCCTACCATGTGGGACTGATTCACCCAAGGTGGCGAATGAGTCCCATTTGGACCATTTTTTACTTTTGAGTGAGAAATTTTGGAATTTAAGTTTTATTTTTCTTCATGTTGGCCTTGGGGATCCAATTTATGGGAAAATTAGGTGAATTTCCTATAAATATAAGTCTCTAAACCCTAATTCACATTCATTAACTCATTTTCATAGTTCATTCATCATTCATCATCTCTTTCAAGTCAAGAAAGTTAGGGTTTCATCATTACAAGTCATTAAGATTGCTCCCTAAGAAATTCAAGGGAAGATTCTTCATGTTTTGTTGCAGAACTTCAAGATCAAACATCATGGCAAGGTATTGACTTCATTGTTTCATGCTTTATTACATTCTTTCATCATTTTGGTTTAATTACCTAAAAGAGGTTTGACCAAGGGAAACCCCCATGCCCTAACATCTAGCATTTCTCCTTCTCTTCTTTTGTGTTTGTAGATTAGACATCTTGGAAGCTTGGAAATCATTAAGAATCAAGTTAAAAAAAAATTTAGGTTTTCGCTTCATTGAACAAGTCAAAATATCAACAAAAACTCACTTTCAGATTAGAAATCAAAGTTTCAGAAGTGGACACCTGTAGAGAACCAAAGTGCAGACTGAGAGCTCCTGATTCCTCTTTTGAATTCTCAAAAATTCAAAATTGGAATCATTCACCATGGGTGGCGAATGAGTCCCACTTCTAGGCCTATTTTTGGTTTTCTCCATTTTTGGATACCCTTTTGTCTGAAATGGGTTCCGGCTCAATTTCACAACACTAGGACTAATTCGCCCAGAATGTTGAATGAGTCCCAGTAGGCTACATTTCCAACATCAGTTGCATTTTAAATGTCATTTCCAGCCTCCTTCAATATCTCAAGTGCACATTTTTTGTTTTATCCATTTTTGTTTTAATTTGCATTCATTTCTAGGGGTTTTTGCATTACACAATGTGTTTCCAAACAAGTTGTATTTGAATAGTTTTCACCTAATAATCAATAGATTTTACTAGTTAGTTGCATCTAGATCATTTCATTTAGGCATAGTTCCATCATACATATCCTATTTTAAGTGAGCCACCTACATTTTGTGGTGTGGGATCTATCTCTTTTCATTAGGTGAAAGACCCTAATTGAGCTAAAGAGAGTCATAGCATCCCTAATCCCCTAAAATCTATGGTTCATTTTGGTGAACCTTCTTTTCAAACATCTTATTTTCTGATTTGGATTCCATTTTCATCCTAATCCTAGCTTGCATTGAAGTTGCATTAGAGTTGCATTGGTTAATTTGCATGTAGGGTTTCAAATTTTTGCATTAGTGAAAAGGTCATTTAGCTTAAATTTTTGCATATAATTTCCTTAAAAAAATTATGTAATTAAATGCATCTCCATCTTAGGTCTTCATGATACAACATCAAACATATAAAAAATAATTCAAAATTTCTGAAAATTTTGAAAAAAACCAGTACTGGGACTCATTCGCCATCCTGGGCAAATTAGTCCCTGTCTAGATTTTTCACTGTCTGAAACAGCATCAGAAACCTCATTTATGTGATTCGTAATCCTCCTAGTATCATATAGTATAATTTTGGAAAGTTTCTGGAACATATGTTTTATGCATATAGGTCAAAAACATCAATTTGGGGTAGTCATTTTTTAAATCATTTCAATAACATGCATCCTTATATTTGAAAATGTTTACATTTTTTAAAATTTTGCATAACATTGCTAAAAGTACTTTTCAATTTTGCATATACAATTTTTCTATTCCTCAAAATTTTCATAAGTTTGTTAAAAGTGCTTTTTATTCTTGCATATTCATTATGTATATTCTTCAAATTTTGCATATATTGGATACGAATGGTTTGCATCTTTTCACATACATTATTTATATTGTTGAAACATTGCATGAAATGGTTGCGTGTGCTTTTCCTTTTTGTTCACATAATGTTAGTGTTTTTTTGTGAAAGAGACTACAACCTTGTCCAACATTCCTAACGATCATATTTGTTCCTCTCCTAATATCTCTCCTATTGGTGACAAAGATATTTTGGTAGAAGAACCAATTTATGAGAGTTTTTCAGAATCCTAGTTGTTTCTCTCCTCTTACCTCTCTTAGTGGACAAGACATTGATAAACAAGACAATACAACCATAGGTAATCATGACAAAAAAATTTGTTCTTCTTCTAGCATCTCTCCTAGTTGTGAAGTAGATACTTTGATGTTAGACAACACAATCGATGAAGGTCATGCATATCTTAGTTGTCCCCCTTCACCTCGCGAGACCCCTCTTGAGAAAAAATATGCAACCATTGATCATTCCCCTACTTGCGATAAAGTCCTTTTAGATGAACCAACCTATGAATTTCATAAACATTTGGCTTGTTGTTCTCCTAAAAACTCTCCTGCTAGAAAAACTATCATGATGCAAGACAATCATAAAGTGACATTTGAATCCCCTTCACCAACACATCATGCCAATAAAGACAAAATTTTTGAGGTTATGATGACACAAGTGGGATCTCCTTTAATTAGTGAGCTTCCTAAGTCACCTTCCATTAGTGAATCACACAAAAAATTTAGAGATGTCTTGAAATCCATGATGCAATCTAATCATAACAATGTTTTCCAGTCGTTGAGTTATCATTTAGTGACTCAAACATCTAGGGGACCACACAACACTCCTACACCATTACCTTTTCCTCAAAAAGTGCCTAGTGTTAAAGACCTTAAAAAGGATCCTCCTAATATATCTATATGGTAACTCATTCAACTCTCACCTACAGTCAAACTTCTCTTGCATGAAATGTTGCAAATACAGAAGGAGGAGATTCAATCTTACATAAAATCAAATCATGTAACATCCTCCTCTCATTCCATGTAATCCACCCAGTCAGAAATCACATTCCCTACACATGAATTACCCCCACTTGAGATTCAAAAAAAAAATGATGCCTTGATGATAAAGGTGGTCATTAATGAAACTTTAGTTAGGCACACTCTCATCAACAATGGAGCATAAATTAATGTTTGTAGCATCGACCTCCTAAATAAACTTGGCATGGGAAAAAAGCTCATCCAACTTAATGATGTTCATATTTGTGGCTTTGACAATGCTAATAGGAAACCACTCTAGATTATCACATTACCTATTGAGGTTAGACCTGTAGTGTTTCCTACCTCTATCCACATCATGCAAGGACCCCTTCCATACAATATTCTGCTAGGGAGACCATGGATTCATGCTATGAAAGGAGTCCCATCTACCCTTCACGGAGTAATGAAATTTGAATACAACAACAAGATATACATGATTTATGCAGATGAGTGAAGCTATGCATCAATTGATCACAACACTTCCAACTCCCCTAATCCTTTCATTCCTAGATCAAAACTTTAACCTATACAATTTTGTCCTAACTCTTCATCTACAAAAAAAATATTTCATGATAATTGGGGGTCGTTAGATTATGCACCTCCTTTCCATAACATTTCCAAAATCTCACCCTCATGGTCCAAAGAGTCATATACAAAAAATTCATTTTTAGACACAACTCCTAGTAGCGATTGGAGTTTCACACCTACCTTTAAGGGAGAATGTGAAATATCACAATCTCAACCACACCAACCTTGTGTTCCATTCGCTCAACTTAGTTCTACCAAATCACCCTATGTTGGTAATGGGGTCTATATAACTCCCATCCCTCATGAAGGAACACCACATAACATTACAAAGGATTTTTGTTCTTGCAAAGAAACCAATCCTTCTCACAAACACACAACCCGTTCATCTAACTTGGAATATTTTTATGGTATCGGTTACAATCTTCGTCCTACACATGGATGCAATGAACACATGCGAAACACCGACATATCATACTCTTTCAAGAAATATCTAAGGGTATCTCCCTTATCTCCACTTTCATCAAAGACTTTGCTAACTTTCATCCATTCCAGGCTCACCTTTTTCCTACACTAAGTGGGGGAAAGGGGTTTGATAGCCTTGTCCTTGTATGTCACTTGTCGTTGTCTCTTTTGACGAGTCTTTAACCTTTCATGAACGTATAAGAGCAAGCTTGTGATGTGGACGACATGGCTTAAGTTGACTTGCATGTGATATACTCCCTTTCTTCATGACATAGCTTATCGAAAACATATGACTTGGCATAGGGATTTTCGAATAATCTCTCATACCCTCTTCTACTTTAAAGAAATTGCTCACAATAATGGTGTTAGCAACCACTTTAAAGTGGGGGGCATACATAGAAAAAATATTTTTTGCAAATTTCACAGCATGATTTACTTTTTCTTGCGACGTTTCCTCTTCTTGGTGTTGTCATTTGGTTTGATGCCTTCCAAGAGTGTATGATCAACTGAAGTGGCCTGATACAAACAAGGCATCCCATAGATAACAATTTGATACCCTGACTTGTCCTCTCTTGGAGACATTAGACACAATGATCCCTAAGAAGAAGACCTTACATGAACAAAGAAAAATCCCTTTCAAACAAAATCTTTACATAACATTCAAAAACATTTACAAAAAGAATTACATTGTGGTGCCTTATCAATGTTATCAGGAGCATAACTTTGGTATGGTTTGTATAATG
Source organism: Sequoia sempervirens (assembly GCA_007258455.2). Lineage (NCBI taxonomy): Eukaryota > Viridiplantae > Streptophyta > Pinopsida > Cupressales > Cupressaceae > Sequoia > Sequoia sempervirens. The sequence continues at coordinate 73,629,927 of VDFB02058242.1, read as the reverse complement.
GAAATCCAACAAATTGGCATGAATTTCTCATTATACAATGGGAATCTGACACACTGGCATGACCTTCTCACTAAAACCACTTCTTTGGGACAACTCATCTCACGGACAACTTGATGTTCTATGGCCCTAGAGTGAGTGTATCTTTTCCACCCTGATTTCCTTTCTTTCCATTGCATGATTATGTATCTTGATGGTTTGACTTAGGATCTTGATCATGGGGGCTTCATTTCCTTCTTCATATTTTTCATTCTTTTTCATTTGCATTTGTACACTCGGATCTCTCTTGAATGTCTACTTTAGTGTGAGTTGAAGCAAGTTCATCCTCTCACTAAAGTGGGGGCTAAATGTACCATAGAAAAAAGGCAACTTGCTTTATTTAGGGAATAATTGATGATAAATTGGACTTAACGAGAGCTCGATTTAGTGTTGCGAGGTGTTTTTCACATCCACACTAGGTCTTGGACCTTTCAAATACATTTAACAGTGTCTTGTAAAGGTGTTGTAAAGTGTTGTAAGAGACTTTCATGCTTTTCTAGACTTAATGAACCCATTTTCCCTTAATTTAACATTATTTAAATGCATTATCACATCAATCTAGAAGGCTTGTAAAATAAACTTAATGTTAAACTATTTTTGTAATGTGTCATGCACAATCACATTGGTTCCTGTGCCTTCCTAGGCTATGTGGACCTCATTTTAGTGTTGTAAAGTGTATTTAATCACACTTTCACATTGAATCTTGTGTCCCAAGCCCTAATTGACCTTTACATCATCACTAATTGGCCCCTATTACCCCATATTGTGCATCCTAGAGCATAATTTGATGAAATAACTGACAAAGTCACCATATAAACCTTATTTCCTTATTTCCTAGCAATCTAGCTGGCAATTGGGCCCCACTGGAACTAATTCACCACCTATGGTGAATGAGTCCCTGCTAGGTGGGACTAATTTTCCCAAGGTGGCGAATGAGTCCCATTTGGCCCATTTTTTACTTTTGAGCGGGAAATTTTGGAATTTAAGTTTTATTTTTCTTCATGTCAGCCTTGGGGATCCAATTTATGGGAAAATAAGGTGAATTTCCTATAAATATAATTCTCTAAACCATAATTCACATTCATTAACTCATTTTCATAGTTCATTCATCATACATCATCTCTTTCAAGTCAAGCAAGTTAGGGTTTCATCATTACAAGTCATTAAGATTACTCCATAAGACATTCAAGGGAAGATTCTTCATGTTTTTCTATAGAAATTAAAGATCAAACATCATGGAAAGGTATCGACTTCATTGTTTCATGCTTTATTACATTCTTTCATCATTTTGGTTTGATTACCTAAAAGGGGTTTGACCAATTCAAACCCCCATGCCCTAACATCCAACATTTCTCCTTCTCTTCTTGTGTGTTTGCATATTTAGACATATTAGAAGCTTGGAAATCATTAAGAATCAAGTTGAAAAGTTGTTTATTTTTTCTCTTCATTGAAAAAGTTAAAATATCAAGAAAAACTCACTTTTGGGTTTAGAAATCAGAGTTTCGAAAGTGGACACCTATAAAGAACCAAAGTGTAGTCTGAGAGCTCTTGTTTCCTCTTTTGAATTTTCAAAAATTTAAAATTGGACTCATTCACCATGGGTGGTGAATGAGTCCCACTTCTAGGCCTATTTTTGGTTTTCTACATTTTTGGATACCCTTTTGTCTAAAATGGGTTTTGGTTTAGTTCCACAAAACTAGGACTAATTCACCCATAATGGTGAATAAGTCCCAGTAGGCTAAATTTCTAGCATCAGAAACATTTTAAATTTCATTTCTAACCTCCTTCAATATCCCAGGTGCACACTTTCTGTTTTAATTTGCATTCATTTGTAGGTGTTTTTGCATTACACAATGTGTTTTCAAACAAGTTATCTTTCAATAGTTTTCACTTAATAATCAATAGCTTTTACTATTTTTTTGCATCTAGATCATTGAATTTAGGAATAGTTCCATCATACATATCCTAGTTTGAGTGAACCACCTAGATTTTGTGGTGTGGGATCTATGTCTTTTCATCAGGTTAAAGACCCTAATTGAGCAAAAGAGAGTCATAGCATCCATAATCCCCTAAAATCCTTGGTTCAATTTCTAAGGGGAACGGTCATTCCATAAGAAGAAGGTGGACACACTATACTAATTGGGTGGACCTATTCATGACGAGCATGTGAGAGCACGAATAGAGCTTCCCATTCTACTATATTTGCAAGCCCACGTTGTGAGACGGATTATGATGCATACAGCATGGCTCTAGTTCTCAATCCTAATAGACAAGTGGCACACTTGGATGGTGGATTGGTACACTTGATTCATGGGATGGCAGAGCACGGGATAGTCTATTCTTTGGGATGCTACATCCTAGAACATATTTATTATGATCCTGGCCGATTTGTGTTCCGGGAGATCGACAGTATGGTGCACTGCATGCTTCTACAGGTGTGGTGCCTCGAGCATATTACATTCACCAGGCCTATCAGGTTCCCATGTGTTATAGTTGTAGGATATCCACAAGTCTTTTTCATGAGTGAGGAGATTCCTCACAGACTCATGAGGAGGAGCCAACCCTGAGTGAGGGTGATGAGGTAGCAACTAAGGACCGACATGAGTGAGCAAAGTCCTCACACACTTGTGTGACTAAATCATGTGCAATAGCTACAACAGACATCAAGACTTGTTCATAGAGAGGCTAGCATATCTTCCATGCCCCTTAGAGAGGATGAGATTGACACCCCTCAATCTACTAGAGATATAGGTGATGCTATTTAATTTTATGCATGTACTTTAGTTATATATATATCATGATGATGTTTATTGATTGTGTACCTTTTCTATCTTGCAGAAGTGATCAGAGACTAGCGAGAGTTCTTTCATCAGGCTACCACAGAGATAGTCCCTACATCCATTGATGAGGAGGAGATGGATCCTGACTATGTTCCCCCACTGATCATGGAGGAGGAGCCAGAGTCACTCAGACCTTTTGCGAGGCTACGGGTAGCGTACGAGAGTGTGAGGAGACGACTCCATCGAGGTGAGGGCTCAAGAAAATCATCCCAAACTCTAGCAAAGGTGGAGAGACTACATCCAGAGCTGGCACAGGTACAAGCAGAGAGGTATTAGATGGCAAAGGATCAACTTGTGGCTCTTGGTTGAGTACAGGGTCTGGAGTATGCACTCACTCAAAATCAGCAGATCGCGATCACAATCACACATGACCATCTCATGATGTCCAAGGACTAGATCATGGGAGCCTGAGCCTGAGGGGTCTAGCTCTCACAGACATTGGTGATTATGTATATGATGATGACATGTATATAAAATTTTTGAGATATATATATAAGCATTTGATGTTGTTGCAATTTGTCTTAATGTGTTTGAATGCTAAATGGAAAATGTGATTAATTAAATAACTTAGTGAAAAGTATTTTAATTAATGACTACATGATTTAACATGATTCATGTGATCTTAATGTAAAACATATTTCAATTTTACTTTAGATACAACATTGTTGAATTAAACAGAGTATGTTAAATTAGATACACTTATAATTCTTATAAGGATCAAACTTAACATAACAGGAGGATGAATAGTATGAAATCTAAAGTAATTATAAAAAGAACTTAAATAATTACCTTAGTGTTCAGGAAAAACACATGAACAGTTGTCAAGAACGAAGCAATGTGAAAGTTATTTGAATGAAACCAAATAACTTTAGACAACACTGCTTTTTAATTCATACTATTTAGGAAGACTAGAGATAATACCGACGTAAATGCATGACATTAATAGGTTCCTTAAGGGGTGTTTTGTCGAGCTTAGTTAAGACATAAGCACTAGACCCATAACTGGTATCGATTATGTAAGGTCCTAACCAATCAGGGATGAATTTATCTTTGTCCTCATGGACAACATTAGTATTGTGTTGATTCTCATAGAGAAAGAAATCACCCTTACGAAACATTTAAGGAATGACATGAGTGTTGTGTTTTCATTGTAATTGTTTAATGTAAGCTTGGAGATGTTGAAGAGAATTAATGTGCTTTTCATCGAGCATCTCAAGCTGATGCAATCATTGGTCTTTATAAGTGGCATCATCAATAAGGTCTTGAGGAGCAATTTGCAACGTAGGAATTTCTAACTCCAAGGGCATGATCACGTTGGTACTGTAAACAAGGTTATTGGGTGTAGTTCCCATAGATAACCTAACACTTGTTCGATACACCAAAAGCACATAATTTGATTGCTATGACAATCCTTATGATGTTTGTTAATAGTTTTCTTTAGGATTTGTTCAAGGATCTTATTATTGCTTTCAGTTGGTCCATTGGATTGCGAATAGTATGGTGTAGAAAATCAATGTTGGATGTTGAATGTTTGAAGAAATTTCTTTATTTCTTTATTCTTAAGTGGGTTTCCATTGTCTGAAAAGATTTTGGAAGGAAGGCCAAAACGAGAAATTATGTGTTCCAATATGAAATGAAAAATTACTTCAGCATTCGTAGATCGAAGAGGAATAGCTTCCACCCATTTTGTGAAGTAGTTTGTTGCAGTTATTATAGATGTATGTTTGGCAGAAGGAGGTAAAAAATTTCCAATAAGATCCAATCCCCATACTAAAAACGGCCAAATGGGAATTTGGGCACGGAGCTCAAAAGCAGGGGCATGGATCAAATTTTTATGTTCTTGACATTTGTGACATCGTTTAATCTAAGCAAAACAGTCTTTCTCCATATGTCACGAATAATATCATGTACATATAAGTTTTTGTACTAATGACCATCCTCCAAATTGATCTCCATAGGTACTAGCATGAACCTGCTCAAGGGCTATAGGAATTTCAGAGTCCTTAAGACACCTTAGTAAGAGACCATTGAAGGATCTTCTATACAACACATCAGCGAGGATCACGTATTTGGCTGCTAGTTTGCATAAACGATTTCGAGTATTTTTTTGTTGTGGGCTCGGGAATGGTACCATCTTTTAAATAATTGTATATTGTGTCATACCATTCTTGCGAGTCTTCCTGAGTTGTGGTTAAAATTTCTTCTAAGTGATTATCAATCAAAGATTTCATGATGGGGTGAATAATGAAGGTGAAGTCTGTTGAAGAATTGTGAGGAGATATAAGAGAGGTTGCACTCGCCATTGCATCTGCATGTCGATTGTCTTTACAAGGGATGTTATCAATGGTGAATGATTCAAACTTCTCTAACAATTTCATTGTGAGATCCTTCTAATTTAATAATTTTCCATGTTTAGTTTGATATGTCCCATTGATTTTTTTTATTACTAATTGCAAATCACCAAAGATCTTGATATCTTTAGCACCCATGGTTAAGGTAGCTCGTAATCCTGTGGTTAATGCCTCATACTCAATAGTGGTATTTGTACACAGGAAATTTAATTGATAGGACAAGGTAATAGGCCCTCCATTGGGAAGAATTAATACCACTCCAACATTGGAACCCGTTCTACACTTAGATCCATCAAAATGCAATTCCCATGTTTTAACATCCATGGTCAAGACACTATCATCAGGAAAGGAGTCAATGATTAGGTAAAGAGAGGGGAGAAGGGGCCTCAAGTAAGTGATCAGTTAAGGCTTGTCCTTTGATTTCTTTTTGTGAAATAAATTTAAGGTCAAACTCAATTAACAACATCACCCACTTAGCTAAGCATCCAGAAAGATCTATTTTATTAAAAAGATGTTTAAGAGGATCAAATTTTGTTGACTTGTATTTCAACATTTAGTAAATAATTTCGCAATTTACTAGTAGTGAATACAAGAGCTAGGCATTATTTTTCAATTGGTGAATATCGAGTTTCATAATAAATTAAAGTTTGACTAATGTAATAAACAAGGTTTTCTTTTCCATGATCATCTTGTTGATCCAACAATGCTACAAGAGCATGCGCTGACATTGCGATATAAAGGATAAAGGGTTTGTTTGGTATTGCAGGTTGTAAAACAAGTGGAGTTGTGAGGTATTCCTTTAAACTCTCAAAAGCATGTTTACAATCCTCATCCCAATCAAAAGGGACATCCTTTTTGAGAATATGTGTGAAGGGTAACATGTGATTAGCTAAAGATGCAATGAAATGACGGATAGCTTGAATTCAGCCTTGTAACATGTGCAATTGAGAAATGTTCTTAGGAGGTAGCATGTTAATATTGGCATCAATTTTCTTTGTGTCCACCTCAATGCCTCTGTGAGATATGACAAACCCAAAAAATTTACCACTATCTATGTCAAAGACACACTTTTTCAGATTTAATCTCATGTTATATTTATGTATTCGTTCAAAGATTTTTTGAAGAACATTTATGTTGTCTTGTCTTGTTAAGGATTTAGCAAGGATGTCATCAACATAATCTTCCAACATTTTATGTATGTAATCATGAAATATCAAGGTCATTGCTTGTTGATAAGTTGTGTCATCTTTCTTTAAACAGAAAAGCATCACAACCCAACAAGACATTCCCCAAATAGTTGTAAATGTAGTTTTGTATTGATCTTGAGGGTTGATAAGGATTTGATTATAACCAGAAAATCCATCTGTGAATGACAACAAAGCATTTCCAGCAGTTGAATCCATGATCATGTCTATATTAGGAAGCGAAAAGTCATCTTTTAAAGAGGTTTTATTCAAATCACAAAAATTTGTGCATACCCTAATACGATTATTGGGTTTAGCAACTGTGACAATATTTGAAATCCAAGGAGAATAATCAATAGGGAAAATGAAGCTTGCATCAAGGAGTTTTTCAAGCTCCACTTTAACATGCAAGGCTATGTTAGGGTGCATTTTTCATTTGGCACATCAATTGTATCTCCTAAGGGGAGTGCATTAGATTTAGGAAGTTCGCAATCATATGGTTCTTTAGTGATATCACTATCTTTTTGCTTGGTAGTTATCATAGCACAAGTAACCCGTTTCATGGGAGTAGTAGAAGATGTTTGATCATAAATTCCTAGCATTTGTTTTAGAGTTTCATCATTGTCAACATATTTCCATGATGGTGATAAGTTCATATTGAGCAATTCAAGATGTTTGATTGTGAGTTTGTGTTTTGGTTGACATGTAATAGTGTTGATATTCAAATATGGTCGTTGAGTTGCTTTTGGCATCTTAGAAAAAGAATATCCCAACCCAGTTTTTGTCTCTTGTGTATTAGGTTCTATAGGGACATGAATGCCTTGTTCATGCTTTCCACACACTTTTACAGTATAATCTAATTGTTTCACAAGTTCATAGCCTTTTCTATAAAGTCTTTCCATTTCTTTCGCATTAGGTAGAGATTGATAATCTCTCATAAAAATTGGTTGTATATGTTGTGTTTTCTTCCAAAGTAGAGGAGATAGATGTTTGAGAAGATTTTTCTAAATTCTGAGTTGACATGACGGTTGGTTGTTCTTGTTTCTCATCTTTCTTTTGTGTGATTATGTATTTTCCCATAAATGAAGGTGTGAATTCTAAGGATCCCCAATCATCACCAAATAATTTAGACACTGATTCCTCATCTTGTTCAATTTTTGAGAGGTTCTATATTGGATGTTGAAATTAATGTATTTAGAGGACTTGTGGTTCTTTTTTCAAGGTGTAAGCAACTTTCAGGCTCGGGGTCTATTTCAACTTGATAAATGTTGTTGTTATAGACATATTTCATTATGTGCTGAAGGGTTGAAGGAACTACATTCATCTCATGAATCCATGGTCTACCTAAAAGAAGATTATAAGAAAGATCATAAGGCATGACATGAATAGGAGTTTGCATAGTAGTCACCCCAACGGTAATAGGTAAAGTGATTACGCCAAGCGGTTGCTTTGTTGTATTTTAAAATCCTTGAATGGATAAGGAATTAGGTTTTATTTATGACTTGTCGACATGAAATCTATCGAGGAGATTCACACTACACATATTAAGGGTGAAACCATTATCAATGAGGGTTCTTTTGATACCTATTTGATTGAATTGAGCAATTATCATAAAGGCTTCATTTTGTTTTCGCAACTCTAAAGGAGGGAGATCATGTTGATGAAAATTAATGTCTAGATTAACTTTATTCATTCCATGTATTAAAGTTGCCACATCATTTAGAGCTATACCAGAAGGAACCGCTATGTGTTGTAAGGCTGTTTGAAGAATAGTGTGGTAATTTGGTAAATTATGAACTAAATCCCAAAGGGAAATTTTTGCAGGAGTATTCTTTAGTTGTTCAAAAAGATCATACTCCTTTGTGTGTGAGGGAAAGTGAGGAGAACTAGGCGGATTAGGTAAAGGAAAAGAGGGTGAGGTTCGTTATGGTGGTTGCAGATTGTTTCAGGTATTATATGTATGAGCAACAGTAATATTATTGGGTTGCTGCAACACATCAAGTTTAGGTGGGTAAAGAGTGAACTCAGGTTTATTGGAAGGATGAAGTTTATGCAAGGGTGGGTAAAGAATGAGTTGAGGTTGAATCACATTATCGTCCTTAGTTTTAGATTGTTCACAACAAACCCAATAGATGACTTAGACAAGACAAAGTCCTGAAGGGCTTCATCTAACATATCCAGGTCATTATGACTAAAAGGTTTGAGGGGTAAGTTATCGTTAACGTTAGTTGTTGTAGGTTGTGGACAACAAACCTTAGTGGATGACCTGGACGAGATGAAGTCCTAAAGGGCTTCATCTAACAATTCAAGGTCATCACTACTAAAAGGTTTGAGGGATAGGTTATCGTCAATTATTTTAGGTTTCTCATGGAAAGCTTTAGAGGATGAAGTGAGTGAGATAAATTCCTAAAGAACTTCATCTAACTTGTCTACATCATCACTACTAAGAGGCTTGGATGAGATGGTATTTCTAAATTGAATCATTTTTTTGAAAGGTTGGTTTGATGTTTGTGTTTTTTGGTCATTTTTATGTATTTTTTAATCTGATTTAAAAGAACTAGGAACTAATGCTAAAAAGGAAACATGCAAAAATATAAGACTATCCATAAATTTCATGAAAGGAAATGATGCCTTATGCAAATGATTAAATATAACATAAAGTAACTGAACTAAAATAGAAAAGGAATTGCAGAAAATAGAAAAGTGCAAATAAAGACTGAAAATGTACAATTTTTGAATGATTTGAGAAAATGCAATGCAATAAGGATCTCTAAATGATACTTTCACTAATGCAATTGTAAGAAGCCCTAGGATGCAAAAATAATGCAAAAGACAATGCAATTGAGTCCTAGGATGCTAATGAAAATGAAAATAAGAAAGGTATGATGTTCAATATGCAGGTTCACCAAAATCAACCATCAATTTTGAGGGGTGTATGGACTTCTCTTACACTGTTAGGATCTTTCACCTAAAAAGAGATAGATAGAACCCTAAAATTGAGGTGGTTCACTCAAATTAAGGAATGTAATATGGAATTGAGACTAAATGCAATGATCTTAATGCAACTAATCTATGAAATTGATTGATTATGAATGAAAACTAATGAAATATGCAATGTTTGAAAACCAAGTGAGGTTTGCAAAAAGCTTAGAAAGATGAATAAAAATACAAATTAAACCAAATAGAAAACTGTAACTCAGAATGTGTGCACCTGTGAGACTAATGATGACTGGAAAGCACTCTGAAAATATGTTAAATTTGGCTTTTATGTTGAATGGGACTCATTCGCCACCCTGGGCGAATCAGTCCTAGTACAGGGTTATCTGCCTAGAAACTAGTTTTTGCTTACTAGGTATCTAGATCTACATCTAACTCTAAAAGTCACCTCATGAGGGACTCATTCTCCATCCATGGTGAATCATTCCACTTTCAATTTTTTGCAAACTCGGATCTCAGACTTGCACCTTGTCACATGTACAACACTTCTTGATGGAAACCCAAATCTGGATCTCAGAAAATTCTTGCAAAATAGCTTAAAATTGGTTGTCTAATGGGGGGTTTTCCTTGGTCAAACCCCTAGTTGGGTAATCAAACCTTGAATGGACAAAAATATGCATAAAACCCTAGCCTTAAGTGTGTTAAAGACTAGGAAAATCTGAAGTATGTCAAAACCCTATTCTATTGTGCTAGAATAAGATGTGCAAATGTGATTTGAATGATGCAAGACTTCAACCCTAGAAACCCTACAATATATCAAATAGATGTAAATGACATGCAAAAGCAATGCAAACCTTAAGTCTAAAGATAGAGAGAATATGAAAGATGGAATCACTTTGAAAACAAGTCTTTAGGTATGATTTGATGGCTAGTTGTATCTCTTCAACCTAGATTTCTCCATGATTCACCATAGGCATCCATCAACAACTCTTTGTAATGTTGAATCTTGATCAGGAAGTGAGCTTGAATACCTGCAAAAACCCTAGTTTGTTGTCCTAAAGCTTCAACTTTGTTGTAGAAAATGCAAATAAAACTTGTTGTGGAAGACTCCTAAAACTTAACTTTTGAAATTACTTTGTCAAAATGGTTAAGAGATGTGAGAAATGACCTAAAATGAGTATTTATAGGAATCAACACCTAATTTTCCCATTATTTAGACCTAAGAGGCCGACATCCACTAAAAAATTAAGTTGAATTAATTGAATACCTGCTCAAAATTGAAATTTCCCTCAAAAGGGACTCATTCGCCACCCTTAGCAAATGGGTCCCACCAGAGGGGACTCATTCGCCCAAGGTGGAAAATGGGTCCCAGTAGTGGTTTTTGAAGGTAGGTTTTCGGGATATGAATGAATTGAGTGTTGTTTGTTGGCATTTAAGTGATTTTTTAAGTGAAACGGGCCTCTAGATCAAAAATAATGGGTCTTAGGGGCCTATAAATGTTTTGAAGAATGAATAATGCAAGGGTACTCAAAAGTAGGTCCAAATTAAGCGTGAAATTGTTTATTTTCTCAAGGGTGTCCAATTTTCTACGCCACATATAGATTCACCAATTTAGTTGAAAAAATAATGCTTTCCTACCTAATATATTAATGTCCATTTCTAAACAAGTTAAACCTAGAAAACAAGGATATGAGATTGAAATACAAGATTTAGATTTAAATAATTGAGAGGGGATAAGAAGCTTATTTTGATTTAAATTATTGTGATGTTGAATTTGACCCAATCAACCAATTGATGTGTTGCTACACAAGACTAAATTGTGAGACATGTTCTACACATAGATATATTTTTCTTTTGTATTTAAGAAATTTAATTATAAAAGAGATGGGTAGTCAAGTAGACTATCAAGAGATTTAAAATTTTATACATTTGTGATTCAACCCACATCATAGACTTAGTTTTAGACTTGGTTGGGCCACATGACCTAGTCTATACATTATTTGGGATTGATGCGACTTGCAATGTATTCGACTCTTCTATACACATTTGTTGAACAAAAGACCTTGGTAAAAATCATAATTATTAGACTTACTATAAGACAAAAGACAAACCATCAACGTATTTGATAGTAATCTCTCTCAACTAAACCACGACATCTTTAAAAAATCTATATATCAAAATCACCTTTAAAAATTAAAAAAATACCATAAAAAAGAGCGACAACTTTATATGAAGATTTGAAAAGTGAGAATGTTTACCAAAAGTCATTGATAAAGGAGTAAACCCAACTCCCATATTTTTCATCCAATCTCGAAGAAACCTCGAAGTTATTGGAAGATGAAGACAGATAAGATTCTGCAGTAAAAAGACGTTGAAAACGAGTAGTAAAAGAAAATTTTGTTGTCATGAATTTTAACCAATAAAAAAGAACTAGGGAATTGGTGAAAATGAAACATGAAAAGGGGCAGCGGTAAATCTGTTCTTTCACACATAAATATCTGTAGTCATATTTTTCTTTGATGCGTGACGTACCTTTCACAGATTATTCTCCGTTTTCATTATTCCTTCATAGATAACCTCCGTAATCTTTTTCCTTTCACACAATTTTTTTTTGTTATTGTCATTTGCAAGAACCCTATTTTAAATAAATAGGGAAAAATTGAATGTGGATATTTAGTTTTGATTTTGATGTAGATATTTTTGTAAATAGGAATATGTTGGCTTGATTTCTAGTATCTAATTTTATGCAAGGGTATACAGTTTTTGAGAAACACCTTCGAGAATCTATTAAATTATGAGTGTTAAGTTCTCGGCCAGACCCCTAATGGAACAACTATATAGCTCTAAGTGAAATATTTGAAGGCAACAAGCAAGTGTGAAATTGGAAAATTATCCCAAGCAAACAAATGTACAATAGATTCTCATTTTACACATGTTGATCTAGATATTCTTATCAAATTCTAACATGATCTCAAGTGAGCGAATCAATGTCACTAAATACAACAACCAAGCATACAAATCAACATAACATAAACTAAGTTGACAATGACTAGTGAAGGAGAGAAATATAGGTTTATTTTATGAAATTTACATTTAAAAGCTTGAGGTTTAGACATATGACTATAGAAATAACTCAGATCAAGTTCACACCTCATTTATCTAATCCATGTTGGCAAATAATAGGCCTGGAGATCAAGAATGTGAATATGGGGATCAATGGTAAAAGGGGATTAGGATATGGGAAGTCATGAATCAATTTCACATACAATTATGTCACTTATAAGTTGATTCTTGCTTTTATGACACTCCAATCAAAGTGGGCCCACAACATAAGGAAAAAGGGCATGGGTATACAATTTTCACCATTGTATTTTGCCTCCACTATGATGTGCATGCAAATTACTAGGTAGAGAGAGAATGGTAAGAAATTTTTTCAATTATAAAAATTGATAAAAAAAAAAACTCCAACTTAGCATATAGGGAGATGACTCAATAGATAGCACAAGATAAGGGCTTTGAACAAGTTGAAAAATGTAAAAGGATCCAATTATGTGGATGAACTGGTAAGAAGCTCCCATGGACATGGTAATGCATGTTAGTTTATCATTGTAAAATACAACTCACAAATAAATGTTAGAGGCATATATCATGCCCCTATCCAATAGATTTCATATAAAGGATGAAAGAAATTAGAGGAGGGGAGAAAATAATATAAACATGGTAAAGAATGGTAAGAGATATCATTGTATGATATATAATATATAAGATGAAGATAAGCATCAAGACATGTATAATAAGTTTACCCCCACTTTAAATAGATAAGAAGATAAATATGTAAAATAGTAAAATATATCATCATAAACTAAGAATCTAAGTAGAAGATAATCATTAAGGCATGTGTAATAAAGTTTCCCATGGTATGGGAAAATAAATAGACACTGGATAGTCATAGATGCTAGATAAGAATCATGTAAGCACACCAAGCATGTGATCAAATAAGATCTACATTAAAGGATAAGTGGGGAAGCGCATAAGTAGAAGATAAGCATGAAAGAATGGATAAACATTTTTTTCTATAATAAGAAATTGATAAAGTAATGATAACCTTAAAGACTAGATAAAGATGTGGAAACTATTCAAATATAAAATAAGGCATGACAGGGGCCATAAAAACATATATGAATGACAAGGGTCGTAATGTCTAATACTAGGTCTAAGCATGATAAGGATGATAGACAAACAAATAAGGGTGTGCTAAGGTTCATAATATATAGACAAAAATATATGGGCATGGAAAAGATCATATTGTGTAATAGTAGGATTTAAACATGTTAAGGATGATATACATAAAGATAAGGGCATTCCAAGGGTCATAATGTATATAAAAATATATATGGAAATGACAAGGGCAATAACATATAATATAAGGTGTGAAAACAATATGGGTCATAAAACATGTAAGACATATGAATATAGAATATGAGGATGATTACCTTTTGAAAACATGTAAATACCATTAAAATATAGCATTTAATATGTGAACATGTAAAGGAATACAAGGTCATAATAAAGATAAGAATAATAAGAACAATGAAAATGAAATAGAGATAAAATCATAATCATGAAACATGAGAAATATAAAGATGTAATATAAGAGCATAGAAGGTAGTAAGGAAACATGTTGAAGTTACATAAGTGGAAAATATGAAACATAGAAGTCAAACAAGGAATATAAGAAAATCATGGAATCTAAAATATAAAAAAATAGAAGAAATAATGTGAATTAAACAAGCAATATGAGAAAGTATACAAGCTAAATGTTGTAAATGACACAAGCACAAAATATAGGAGCTAAAGTAAGAAAATTGAAACAAGAAAATATATCCCAAGTGGGAGACATGGCATAAATAAAAGCTAAAAGTGTAAGGACACACAAGGTAAATGGAAGAATAAGAAAGAAGGATCACAACCTACATAGAAAAATTGATAGGTCAAAGTAGAAATTAAAACATGAGGAAAAAATGGCATGAACAACACAACACATGTTCAATGTCACTTGTGTCAACATACAACACTAACATAAATCAAATGAACAAAAGTGAAAGTACAAATAGAGCAAGTAATAAGAAAAATAAGTAATGAAATCTAAGAAATGAAGTCATCTCCATTGGTTTCATATATAATATGCTCTAAAATATATTAAATTGAGATAAATTCCCCCATGGGACCATATGTTTCATCATGTAGTCTACTCTTATGGAAAAAATTGTAACATAATGTATCCTCTACAATAATTTTCTTAGATTTCATATCATGTATTTTCTTATTTTCAGTATTGATGTCCTCAATATTACACAATGATTCATATGTTCATTAACAAAATAATATTTATTGTATATAATACCATATTATTAGCCTCAACTTGTTTCATTCTTGTTTCTATAAGATCTTGAATTCTATGTTTCAATGTAATGCATCTATTTGTAGAATTTTTATATATGCAGCCATCAATACAAAAATATTTAGCTAGATATGTGATTAAAGTAGATATACATATCCATTAATTTTGTAATGCCTAAATTGTATTTATGGCCATAAATAAAAATAATAGCAACAATTTTTTCTTGTTAACAATTGCAATACTTATTAGTGAAGCAATATACGCTAACAAACTAGTATTATCAACACTACACACTAACACTCTAAACATAGAAAAAATGTGTAGATATGCACAACTAGAGAGGTGTTTTTGTCGCAATGGAAATTGTACTCTCTTCTTAAAGATAGTACAATTTATTGCCTAATTTGGACCTATTTTGGTACCCTTGCATTAAACACCCTTTAAATCATCATTAATAGGCCCCTAAGACCCTTTATTTCGGATCACTTGAAGCTTATTTCAACTAAAATCCTGAAAAAATCAATAAAAGCATTAATTTTTCTAACAACCCGTCATTGGCCCACACCAAAAATCTAGGGTGGGAATCATATGCCACCTTGGGCATATGAGTCCCCCCAAGTGGGACCCATATGCCACAAGTGGCATATGAGTCTCGGGTGGCCTATTTTTAGGGTTTGAATGGGAAATTCAAGCTTTTAATTCAAAATATTGGTTGATGTCAGATTTTGAGATATAATAAATGGTAAATTAGGTGCAATGCCTATATAAGCAAGCTTCTAAGTCATTATTTTCATCTAGAGAAAGCAATTCAAGGTCTAAGCATTCATAAGCAATCAAGTATTCTTTCACAAGAGCATTCAAGTTTTCAAGAGCAAGCAAGTTTGAAGTCTTGGAGTAGCATTATAGTGTATTTGTAGATCTTCAAGCTCACTTTTATTGAAGATCTAGCATTGTCAAAGATTGATTACGGTTGCCTATGGTGAATCATGATGGATTCTAGGTTCGGGAGATGCAACTAGCCATCAACCCAAGCCTAATGACTTGTTTCCTAAGTGATTTCGTCCTCCATTATCACTCTACTTTCAACCTAAGGAAGGTACATGCATTCGTTATGGCTTATTAGGGTGATTAAGGATCTCCCAAAGTGAGTCACTCATCTTCAAATTTCATTCATGCATCTTATTCTAGAACATTAGGATAGGGTTGCATTGCATTTTAGATTTCCTAACCTTAGTGTAGTGTAGTAAAATGTATCCCTTTGCATTTTCACACTTGTTTGGGCCCTCCTTGTGGATTTTGGCATAATGTTTCCTTGATTTAGTGTTGTAATGTGGATAACACATTCACATTAGGTCTTGGTCCCTTGTAAACTAATAGAATTTAATGACACCTTGCTAAAGTGTTTTGAAGTGTTGTAACACACTTTCACACTTTTCTAGGGTTTTATCAATTAACTAAGCATAATAAACCTACTTTTAATTAAAATAAAGATTAATCTTTCCTTATTTGGAGTGTTGTAAAGTGTTGTAACACACTTTCACATTCCTCTAGGCTTGTCATTAATAATTGGGCTTTCTTATGCTTTAATTGGCCCCATTTTGCATCTGCAAGCCTCATTTATTGCATCTTTTCAAGGATAATCCTGACACCAATCATTAACCAATCATAATTTAGGTGTTCATGGCTTGTGTGGCCTAGATTTAGTGCCTGGGACTCATTTTCCACCTTGGACGAATGGGTCCCACTTGGATCTTTTGGCCCCAAACCAATTTTTACACATTTCTAAGCACCTTTCATTTTTGGTCCCATACATTATGTCTAATGGGACTCATTTTCCACCTTGGATGAATGAGTCCTGTGTGACCCAAATTTAAATTTAATTCAAATTTCTGGAGGGATTTTATTTTCCTAGATCTGTTGTCGACTTGTAGTTTTGTAATTTCGGGAATTCTTGCATAATTGGGTATAAATACAAGGTTCTTTCACTGATATTCTCACCTAGCATTCAAGAGATCACCTAGCAAGTTTACAATTCATTAAGCATTAACAAGAGCATTCAAAAGCATTTCAAGGGTGGATTATCAAGCATTTTAGAGCATTCTTCAAGTGCCAATCATCATGTCAAAGATTGCATTCTTCATGTTTGTTATTGTGCTAACAATTGTGATGTAGAGTTTATGATTCAAGCAAGTGTTTCAAGCAAGATCAACATCATTCAAGCAAGAGTCAAGAACTGCATCCATTGTAGCCATTTCAAGCATAATTGCAACAACTTATTGCTAGGGTTTTGTGAGTTGCAATATTGTCTTTTATTCATTCAGCATTCTCCATTCATATTTGCTTTCATTTCAAGGTTTAATTACCAACAAGGGGTTGACCAAGGCAAAACCCTATTCACTAACCCCACAAAAATTTTCCCTCTTCTTGTGTGTGATTTGTAGGGCTAGGTTATAGATTTTTCAAGGAGCAAAGTTGGAGAAAATTTGTCAAATCCCTACAGTTGTCAAAGTTGTCATCAAGCCTTGGAGGAACTTGGAGAAGACCTACAGGTGGCAATTTCTAGTTTCAAATCTTGAAACTAGTCAAAAAGAGAAAAGTGGATTGAGAGGAACATAATCAGGTCATGAACTTCTAAAAAAGTAGAAGTGGACTGATTCGCCACAAGTGGCGAATGAGTCCCACTATACAGGCCTGAGAAAGATTTTTACAAATCTGGATACCCTTTTGGTTGAAACCTGTATCTACACATTTTCCCAGAAGCGGGACTGATTCACCCAGCTTTGTGAATGAGTCCCAATCAGCATTGACAACAAATTTTCTAGAATTCTAGATCTCCCCTTTGCCTTCTTCAGTCTCCTAGGTGCACACTTTCTATCTCATAACTTTTTGTTGCATTTTGTTCATCTTTCTAGGTCATTTGGAGTTAGTTGCATTCAATTAGGGTTTAACATTTCATATTGCATTGTATTGTCTTTTCCAAGTCTAAAATTAGTGGTGAACCCCTCATTATATTTCATTCAACCTTTAGGACAACCCTCTTGTAAGATATCTTCCTCTATTGAGATCTCAAGGGCTTATTCTTTAGTGAAGTGTGTGAAGATTGCCTCTCTCCTTTTAGGTCCAAAAATCCTAAAGGTGAAAGAGAGACCCATAATTTTCTACATTTCATTTTGGTGAACCTGCATATAGAGCATCATAATTCTGATTTGGGGTGCATTTACATCCTATATTTAGCTTGGATTAACATTGCATTAGGTTTTGCATTGGTTAATTTGCATTATAGGGTTTAAAATTTAGCATTAGTGAAAAGCTCATTTAGCTTGCATTTTTGCATTTAATTTCATTGAAAATTAATCAAATTCTACATTTGCATCTCATACATGTATCAGAAAACATAAAAAGCATAAAATTCAATTCAAAAATTCTTAAAAAATTCTAAAAAGTCATCCTTGGGACTCATTCGCCACCTTCGGCGAATTAGTCCCTCTACACAATTTGCACTACATTTTCTAGCATCTAAAATTCATTTTCTGAGTTTATGCTTGTTGTTGTTACCTTTCTGATTTAGTTTGCAGACTTTCTATTTTATTCAATTCATTGCATTTGGCCTAATTTCATCCATCTTGTGCATTGCTTAAAATCAAAATTGCATTTATAACATTGTTGCATAGTTTATAATCTAAATTTGCATCATGGATATGTGCTTTAAAAAGATTTGGATGTCATTAAAGTCCTTAGTGGATGTGTCAAGTTGTTCCTTTGGAAATGACCCTAATTACATTGACCTTACTCATGCTCACTCAACTCCTAATGCATGTCCTCCTCGTGATGTTGACATCATTGGAGAAGATGATGACATCATGAATAAGTTCCTAAACGATTGTCTTGGAAACCTACAAGGTAATGCATCCTTTTACCCATCCATGAAACAACCAAATCCTCCTACAATCCCACCTCTTGAGATGTTTGGTCACTTACATACTGAAACAATAGTTGAACCTAAGTTCCTTACAAGAGGTGAACCTAGTTCATCTAGACAAGCAAACACTCAACCATTTTATGATAACAAAGTAACAAACAATCCCATCAATCTTTCAAAGAAACATATGGAAAAGGCTTCAAAATCTTGAGTAAACAAGGATGTGATACAACAAGTGAACATGAGATCCATCAAATCCTAGAGCAAATGCCAATTAATGAAAGTAAAAAGGGGTTAAGGTATCAAGATCCCTCTCATAACAAAAAGCCTCCTAGAGAATATCTAAGGTTTCAAAGTGATGGTATGATGATCTTTAATTCCCCTCTTGATATGAATGTCCTTCCTAAAGAAGAACAAATCACTCATAACAATAACAAGGATGAGAGGATCACATTGGGTCCCCCTCCTTTGCATTCAATTCAAGAAATGGGTGAATCTAGCAAATGCAAGAGGCCTTACAAGTTACAAAAACTAAAGTTTCCTTGTCCACCACCTAAAAGTGAAAGGAAACTACAATTGCTTTTGAACAAAGAACTAATAACATTACCACCAATGAAAAACATACTAGTATTATATCCTAAAGATGCAAAAGTTCCACATTGTCGATACCATAGAACTCTTGGACACAGTACTGATGAGTGTCGTTCATTCCAGTTAGTATTGACCTTCACTGCTAAATAATCAGCAACTTTATTACCTTCACGATATGTATGTGTAATTATTGACCTTTATAATTTATCAATTAAGCACCATACTTTGTTAAGCACATATTGAAGATGCCAGTTTTGAGTTCTCCTCACCCTAAGTGCATTAATTATAATCAGAGAATCCCCTTCTATATGCAGATTTGAGAAGCCCCCCTGAATTGCCAATTCCATACCATGTAGTAATGCTTGTGCTTCAGTGTAATTATTTGTGGCATCAGACAAGTAAAAAGAATATGCTGCTAGCACTTCCCTTGCCTCATTTCTGAAACATACTCCTACAACTGAAAGACCTGGATTACCTTTAGAGGCTCCATCAAAATTCAATTTCACAAAACCCTTTTGTGGAGGGAGCCAAGAAAGTGAGGCTCTATTTACTTTTGAGATATCCTTTTTAAAAAGACTACCATCAAATGGTAATTTAATGATTTTCCAATTTTTCAGTATTAAGGTGTCCCAATTTGTAAATGAAGAATTCATAAACTTATCCCTTTGGACACAAGAATTAACTCCCTCTGAAATAGCTTTCTCAATTTTTAGCAATATCACTTCTATCGGTGATTTGGTTTTCCTGAAGACCCTCATATTTCGTTCCCACCAAATATTCCAGATCATGAGAGCAAGAATGATGATCCATATGCATGCAAAAAAAGAGGATTTGAATATAACCGGCCATGCTTGGAAAAGGTCCCATAATGTGTTTGGCAAAGGGAAAGAAA
This sequence comes from Sequoia sempervirens, assembly GCA_007258455.2. Taxonomy (NCBI): domain Eukaryota; kingdom Viridiplantae; phylum Streptophyta; class Pinopsida; order Cupressales; family Cupressaceae; genus Sequoia; species Sequoia sempervirens. Next base: position 73,609,776 of record VDFB02058242.1, on the reverse strand, counting down.
TTTGAAGTCTATTTTGGATAAAATTCCAACATTGATTAACCACTACACATTGAACAAACAAATGGTCAACTATTTCAGGTTCCAAATCACATAAGGGACACTTGAAGGGGTCAACAATTCTCAATTTAACTAGACGATCACTTGTTAAAATTCTTTTTTGTAGAGTAAGCCATGCAAAACTACCAGCCTTTGGAAGGACTTTATTGTTCCAATAGAAATTGTAGGCACACTGAGGTTCAGCTAAGGAATTTTATTTTGCTAAGACTGCATAGCCTTCCTTAACTGAATATGAGCCAACTTTCGATGCTGACCATATTATTCTATCATATTTTGAAGATAAATAAACTATTTTATCTTTCACTGAATAATTAAATAATATTGCTTGCTGATTATTTAACAATGAAATCGGTGGTGATTTCCAAGTTACCTTACCCGATATTGGATTTGAAGACTGAACATAATCTAACAAGTTTTCCCCCCAGGCTTCAGACATAATTTATTTTGTCTCATGCAATTCTTGGTTAAAGGCCAAAGGAGGCTTTCCTAACCATGAATCTTTCCAAAATTTGACACTTCTCCCATCGTTTACTTCCTGAGAAGAATGATCTATTATAAGATTTATGCTTTTTATAATAAAATTCCAAATTGCTGACCCCTTTGGAGGGTCAGCCACTGTAAAAATTCTAAGTGGGTTGGTACTATCCAAGTATTTTTCTTGCACAAAATTTCACCCATTTGGCCTTCGGACTTGTGTACATCTTCCATGCAAGTTTTTCCCCAAAATCTTTATTTCTCCATTTGAGATTATGAACCTCTGCCCCACCTTGTCTTTTTCCTTTTGCCAGACCTTCTAAGGAAATTAATGGGATCTTCTTTTTTTTGTCAGTATTGCCTTTCCATAAGAAGGTTCTTATTATCTTTTCCATTTCCAAAATAACAGAGGCAGGGGCTTTAAGAACTGATAAGAAATATTTAGGGATAGATGATAAGACTGATTTTATCAGAAGAATTCTGCCAGCTAACGATAACCATCTGGCTTTCCATGCAAGAATTCTAGATTTTCATCTATCTATGAGTTTATTCCAATAGAAAGCTTTATTTGATCCTTTAAAAAAGGGAATACCTAGGTATGAACAAGGTAATTCTTCCTCTTGAAAGCCTAATAACCCAACAATTTTCCTTTTCAAATCTTCAAGTGTATTGAAAATATAAACTTTAGATTTAGTCTCATTTATCTTTTGACGAGAGACTACTGAATATTTGTCCAATACTTCTTTAACCTGTTCTGCTTCATTTACTGAAGATTTATTAAACAATAAAGTATCATCCGCAAAAATATTATGAGTTACTGAGATTAAAGAATTTGGGATTTGTACACCTTGCCATTGATTTTGATTATGCTTGAATGTAATAAATCCGTTAATGCCTCAGCCATAATTATGAATAAGAATGGTGAGAGAGGATCACCCTGCCGAACACGTTGAGTAGAACTAAAAAACCCCTCTGAACTCCCATTTATTATTACAGAGAATTTTTCCCCAGAAAGACATGATCTTACCCATCTCCTCCATTGTGAAGAAAAACCAAATTTTAATAGTACCAAATTTAGAAACTCTCAATTTACTTTATCATAAGCCTTCATCATGTCTAATTTAACAATGAATGTTGGAATTCTTGATGTGGTTATTGAATGTAAGACTTCATGTGCTATTCTTTCCCCTTCATGAGTCTCTCTTCCAGGTACAAAGCCTCCTTGTTCAGGAGAAACAATTTTAGGAATGAGAGATTGTAGTCTCAAATAGATTGCTTTTGTGCAAATTTTATATATAGTATTACACAAAGAAATGGGCCTAAATTCTACAAAAAATTTAGGCTCCTTGACTTTGGGAATTATAGCTATGTTGGTGACATTAAACTGTTTTAACATAGACCCCATTCTTCTTGACTCTTCCAGTGCCCATAGCAATTCAAAACATATAAAGTCCCAGCATTTCTGAAAAAATAAAGCTGTATAACCATCTGGGCCTGGAGCTTTCTCTGGTGGTAATGAGAAACCGCATCTTTTAACTCCTCTAAAGTAAAAGGCCTCATCAAATGGACATTATCTTCATTGGATATCAGATGAGGGATTGTGGCAAGGAGATCTTTTTCATCTTTTTCATCTTTTTCAACATTGGTTTTATTGGCCTCGAAATTTTGTGGAGCTGAAAGAAGTTCTAAGAAGAATTTAATACCTTCATTATTAATATCTTCTTCCTTTTTTAGCCAGCTACCTAAAGATATCTCCTGAATATAATGGATTGCATTAGAGGCTTTCTTCATCTGAGCAAAAGCATGAAAGAACTTTGTATTACGGTCTCCCTCTCATAACCACATCTCTCTAGATGTTTGTCTCCAATAAGACTCTTCCCTTGCACATAGTTCTGCCCATTTTTCCTGAAGAGATCTTTGTTTTTCATACAAGTCTATATCTAGCCCATTTTTTATAATGCTTTCATGTATGTCAGACAGCTCTTTAAATACTAAATCTTTCTGCTGAAATATATTCTTAAAAACATGCTTATTCCATGTCTTTATTTGATTCTTTATATGTACTAGTTTTTTGTAGAATTGGAACATTGTAGATCCCTCTTCATAAGGTGCTTTCTCCCACCATTGCTTTAATAAGTCCATAAAATGGGGATCCCTGAACCACATACTCTCAAATTTAAAAGAAGATTTTACCCTTGAACTAGATATCCCTGATATCGATAAAGCTATTGCATAGTGATCAGACTCGGGGTATGGAAAAATGGTAGAATTTAGCTTGTGTGATGAGGTAAACCAATTGAAAGAGACCAAAAAATCTATCTAACCTCTCAACTATTTGCAAAAAAACCCTTCCTTCTGCTAGTCAAAGTAATTTTTTCAGATTTAGGATGAATATCCCTCAAAGCATTTGCTAGAATGAAATGGCTAAAGTCAATCATAACCCTAGCTGGAGGAAAAATACCACCACTTTTTTCCTCCAATGATGTTATTGCATTGAAATCTCCTGCATTAATAATTTTATTGTTATGAATTGCATCAATATTTGTAGATATTTCATCCCATAGATTCTTCTTGTCTATTGTGGAAGTAGGACCATACACATTTATAAGCCAAAAATGAAGATCAAATTTTGTAACTTCCACTAGCTGCCAAGATGGTTTGAGCACTTCATCTTTGTTTGATTCACGTCGATGCTTAAATTTGGTCATATTTACACACCCAACCAAACAAAAAAAGTTTTTGAAACCATCCAGCTCCTTAGATAAAATCATGACAACCTTGCATTCTCCACATAGACCTTTTGAAATTTGGTGCCATGGGAATTTTCTTACAAGTTGAATTATATTAAGAAGATGAAATTTAAGTTCAAGATTTCTGGATTCGAAATCCAATTACACATTTATATAAATTCATTTTGATTGAAAAGACCAAGAAATCTGACCTGGTAACGATGACCTATTGTTGGTTGAGCATGGCTAAAAATGGAAAGCTTCGAAATGAGTTGCCAGTATTTATATTATTTTTTAAATTTGATCAAAGGGCAAACTATGTACTCAAAAGCCTGAAATAATTAGGGTTTCGAACTATGGACAGCATCAACAATTTTTATGTTTGTAATCCCAATTTGGAACTCACTTCTTGCAAGTTGCACGGAGAAAGGTTGCCTAGGGGTTCCATATTTATGCATTTCGAACTAAGGCTGAAAGTGGTAGAGACTAGGAGATCGGATCTCCAACTAAATGTTGTTTTGAGTGAAATGAGGTCCATGAAGTTTGAAAATCATGTTGTTCAAGGTTCGATATTTTTATATTTTGCATGAAATGCAATATTGTCTAGGAAGTTTGAAAATATTTTGGTCCAAAGCCTAATGGAATGAGTTTCCAGGGTTCAAGGTAATAGGATCCCAAAGTTTGAATGAAATTTTGCAATTTTGAAAAATTGGTTTCAATAATTCAAATACTTCCTCCTCCTTATGATAGAGATTAGGACGTCTAGTGCCACCACTATTTTGAACAATCTTTTTCATCATTTTGTACTACCTACATCATTAAGTGTAAAGCAAAGAGATGATGTTAAGTTCATGTTAGAAGTCTAATTGACAAATTCATTAAGATATCATAAGAAAATTTAAATTAGATATTAAAAATAAAGTGAATGGAAATAACTATTAGAAATTACTCACAAGGATCTCCTACCTACCAAGAGGGGTCACCCACCCCATCTAATCCTCTATTTTCTTTATAAGAGTAATGAATTATGGTGTGGGTGGTGGCTATGTGGCTACCTCCTCTTTATCTATTCTAGCAGTTCCTCCTCCTTCGTAGTCTTAAGATCATAGTCCTCATTGAATTTTTCATCATCATCCTCTGGACACCCTCCATAATGGAAACTTTATGTGCCTAGTGATATGGCTATTTCCTATTTGCCTATCCATGTGTATGTACTTTTCCTTGTGCTTTCACTCATGTTGATCACACAATATGTACCCATGGTGTACAAGAGGAGTCCATAGAGTTGTTCCTCACTAAATCTTCGAGGAATCGTAAATGGTTCTATAATATGGGACCATTAGGGGTAAATATATTGGTAGAACCCATCTAAAGTACTAAATAAATTGCTTAGTTACCAAGTAAATATTCACTACCCCACGTTGGTTTGTTAGGGGGATTTCCCTTGTAAAAAGCACACATTACATTATCACTTGGCTATATCTCTACCATCTCAATGTAGGAGTTGGAAATCATATTAATGATAGTCAAGTTATCCACAACCCATTTTTTCACATCAAAAAGTCTTAGTCTATACCATCTCATACCCCTAGGAAGTGAATGGTTCAAAATAGTCATAACTCATAGATATGGACAAATGTGCTAGAGAATCTATCCCATCATCAAATAAGTGTGGTTGAATGGTGAAGCTCCACATTGTGAATTCTAGTAAAGTCCATGGTACATGAGAAGCAAAATGTTAGCATCTTATGTAATAACTCTCTCGTGCTTCAACAACTAAACAATGGGAGTACATGCCCAAATAAGAACGTGTGCATTCTTTTCTCTAGATAGTATGGAGGTAATCAAGCTAGTAATCACATTTATAAAGTAGGGGTGTCAAGATAAATGATCGATTTAATCCCTCTCCTCTCTTGTGGAAACTTGTCCCTTGTCTAAGAGACCAATGCAATTTCCTAACTTAGAGTTCCACTCGCTCAAGACAAGATGATCTCCTTGGATGGGAACACCTAATCAAGTAGAAATTATTCAATATGATCATCCACTCACCAACCATACTAAGAAAATATAAGGTTTTAAAGGTTGTATCCTAAAATTAAGAATATCATAATAATTTTGGGTAAATGATATATGATTAGAAACCAACCACTCAACCCAACCAACTTATTGAAGAGCATGTTGGTTTGTAACAAGATTCTCATCCAAAAAATGAGAAACCATGCTTTTGAAATGGTGTAATTTCACCTAATGTAGAAATCTTGTTGAAAATAGTTCCAACTTTCTTATAAAACCCCCCAAAAAATAGCAAAGATCAAAAATTCATAAAAAATCAAAAAATGGCCCAAAAGCTAGGAAAGGAAGTTCATTGTCTGAAATCACCCCTTTTGATAGGGAGAAATCACAAATTATTCCTAGGTGATTCCTCAACTACCCTAGTGATTTTCTTATTGACAAGGTGATTATTTTGTTGGTAAAACTAGTGATTCAAAGGTAAACTAGTGATTGTGAGCTCTAACCCACAAAACCCAAAATTTTATGAAAATAACCAAAAATTGACATGAAAATAAAAAATAAGTGCCTATGCATACATCACATGGGTTCTATTTAACTACTCAAGTGAGTGAACTAATCATCTCAATGATTTTATTATTGAAAAAGTGAATTCTACCATTTAAGCTTATACACACATTTTTTCATGCATCCATTTTGGAACTATTTATAACATTTAAACTCTCAATTACTTGATATTATATTGTTCCCAACATTATTAAACTCCACTTTCCTCTCACACAATATGAATTTGACATTATTAGTAGGTGAATTTTATATATTTTGGGGGATTTTTCTCCTTACATGTTATAGTTTTTTCAATACAAGCTCCCATTTTAGCATTAGATGCAACTTCATTATCTTGGCCACTATTAAGGATAGAAGTATAATTTTTCAACTTGTCAACAACTGTTACAACAATACCATTGTAATTTTCCATTACCATATAGACTCCAAGATCTTTTTCATTCATCAACAACTTCAAAGCTCATCTTATAAAAATATTATTTTTTCTCTAGCACCCTTTACATTGATTTTCTTTTATTTTCTCCCATATTAAAAAAATTGCTCACAAAAAGGAGCTTATTGACCAAGAATAGATACTTTAAAGGTCAAGTGTAAAATAAAAACTATCAATGGAGTAGGGGACTTAACGGGAGGATAAAATTGATGATTCCATGTTTACATTAGCATGTTAGTCAACACAATATTCTCTAGATGATGGCATATTCCCTGCTAATATGGAATTCGAAGATTGCCCTCTAAGATGCAAAACCATTATTTGGAAGCAAGAAAATGATGGCATGTATTGTGTAGTAGATTTGGTGGGTTGTGTGTAGGATTTTTGAGGAGAATATTCTCTTGTATATGTTTTTAATAAGGAAAAACAAGTTTTGAAGGGACCCTGAAACCCTTAACAAAGGCAAAAAGCTACAAGAAAGACTAAACCAAAAGAGCCCGCAGCCCAAAAAACCAAAATGTTGACAACAAAATTTAACAAAAAAACTCATCAACAACCCTAAAGCAAAACATCAGCAACAAGGTTGATCAAGGAAAAGAGACAACACAACTACATCTTTTTCGGAACATTAATCGAGGCCAAATTTTCCTCAATGACTGCCTCATGCATCTCCATAATCTCCTTGAGCTTCCCAAAAGAAATAGCAGCCCACTTATTGGTCTTGTTGCTCGTTCTCAAACATGGGCCAGCATCCACAACCTTTTCCACAACTGGAGCAAGATCCTCATTCTTCTCCACCAAGTTCGAGCAATTCACATCCTCCATAGCTTTCTCAATATCACCTAGCTCCAGGGGTTTACCAGTCCATTTCAAGGCTTTCTCATTTAAAACAGAGAGGCCCTTAGCAGTCGACTTCAAGGAATTATTGCTAATGTTCACCGCAGTCTTCAAATCATTAGACAACTTGCTAATTCTTTCCTCTATGTTAGCAAGTCTCTCCTCAAAAGTCTTATGGACAGCCAATTCCAAAGAAGAAATTCTCTCCTCATGAGTATTACCAAGGCGATCAACATCCACAACTAGTTTATCAAGCATAACATTCATGGTTTTGACCTTACTTTTAATTGCCCATTCCTTTTGATTACTATGCACCAACGCCACACCAACATCTTGCCAATTCTTCACCTGGACATTGAGCTCCTTGACTTCTGACAAAAGCCATTTAGCCAGTGAAATCAAGTTATGAGTTCCATCCTCAACCATCCTACAGAACATGCCCATGTTCACCTCATCCCAATTAATAGGAGGCACAACTTTAGAATCAAAATTTTGAATAGGGTCCTCCCGAGGCTCCTCTTTATCCTCCTTTTCTTCCTCAATAGGGAAATCCTCCACTTCAATCACCTCAACTTTAACCTGGTGCTTATTTGGCATATTGACCAAGTCTGCTAAGACTTCTAGTCGCTCTGCCTTCATAGCACACCCTTTAACCCGCATTATGCCAATAGGAAAGTCTAGAGGACCCTAGTTAGGGTCAACCCCCTTAGAACACTTGAAACCCTCAATCCCCTTAACATTAATCTTCATAGGCTGCACAGACCCAGGGATGTCTTTACCTACGCATTACTATCCTCCACAGTAGGGGAGCTCGCCACAACACCCACCTTACTAGGGCCCAGAGAAGGTTTTTCACCAAACACAGGGGAGCTCTCCACTACGCCCACCTTACCAGGGACCGGAGAAGGTTTTTCACTAGAAACAGGGGATTCCTCCACGACATTAGACATCTCCACCTTCCTCTTGACAAAAGAATTTTCTTTCCTAGGGCACTTTTTCTTCCCCTTCACGCTCTTCTTCCCAAACAGCACCACAACTTCCTTCAGCTCAATATCCATTTCATAACCCTTGGACCAGGATCCAGAAGCTTCAAACCCTTCCTTAAACTCACCATCCTCAATCGACATCTCCTCAAAATTTGAATCCTCATCCTCAGAATTCCCTTCCCATTTTGTCACAGAATCACCAATCTCATAGCCATAATTTTTAACACCCTTTTTGCAGGTCGGGGTCTTAGGAGAAACAGGGATTAACTTCAACTTTATGTGAAAAAACATGAGATTCATAAGGCCTTCATGGAGAATAGCCTTCTTGGGGTTCTTTCGATGATCCTCAATACTATTCTCCATTAATAGCAAGAGATAAAAAGGACACAAAACCAACACCTTGTGAAAAAAATGATTTAGAAGCATAAAATGGTAGCTATAAACAATAGAAAACCTACCCTCCAAGGTGAAGTAATGCATAATAGCTAGAGAAAGATGCCTCCAAAGCGGCTTGAGAGACTTGCAAACATACCCACCACTCCCAACTTCCCTGATCTTCTTCTTCTCATCATATTTAAATAAATTTGTAAAGGATTTCTTAGCCACACCTCTATCTCTGTAGAATTTCCTCCCAATGGAAGGAAGCCCAGTCACCTCTTCCATGAAATCCTCATCACTATTGAGCTCCACGCATTTGTAACCCAGAATCCTTCTGCTCCACCCTTTAACAAAAACCTCTGCCACTTCAGGGTTCGGACCTTGCAGCTTTAGAAAATATGGGCTAACCCCACCCTTTTCCAGATGCTCCCACATAGTTTCATTACTATGGAACTCCTCACAAGTGCTCGGCTCCACTCTGCATGAGCTCCACCCATGGAGGCATGCAGCGAACAAGAAACCACCAGCACCTTAATTTTCTGCAAAGACAAAATTAGGCAGACTAACCAAAAAACAATGCAAATAAGACCCACAAAGCATGTGAGCCTGCCATACCAAGTATTGCCAAACCTACACAGCCAAGCCATAATATCACAGAAATTTAAAAGGAAATTATGAGAAGAGCAAGACCAAGACTCTTCGTGCAAAAACCAACTCAAAACAATAACAAAGAGCCTTTCCCTCATTTCCACCACCTTAATAACATGACACCTAGTCATTATTGGAAATGATCTTAAGGTTAAGTGGTAAGGATTCAAAATCATTCCAATTGTTTCGAGCCACCACTTCCAAATTAGCTAACTCATCATCCAACAAGTTAGCTTCCCTAAACACATGTGAAATTCTTATCTCATCAAAAGAATTAATGATGGAAATCAAATCATTAATGATATGGGAAATAGACCAAGAAGGTGGAAAATTCAGCATAAGACACTTTATAATATTAAGAGAATCCCCCTCAAGCCAAAGTTTGGAGATCTCAAAAAAATTTCCCAAAACGAGGCCATGATAGGCTGTTGTTGATATTCTCTTGTATATGTTGATGCTAGTCACTAGGATATTTTTGTCGATAGTTGTTATAAGTGGTAGGTCATAGTCAGTGAGATAGGCCACTTTGAACTAGATCATGGAGCACATACCTTGTCATGCAAGTTTGTGTAGGGTATGAATTGTACCTTGTTGCAAGTCTAAAGACCCATTTTTTTTAAAATATAACAAAAAATAATTAGAAAATAGATTTTGTACTAGCCTATGATTCAAATCTTTTTATAAAACAATGATAGTGTTGATGTATGAATTTTTATGGTTGTATGAATCCATACAGTTGTATGATTTTTTTATGAAATTCAAATGAGACTAAAAAATTGTTAAAGAAGGCTTCCAAGAACATTTGTAGACCAAAACAACACCTTCACAAAAGAGAGAAGCAACACATGAAGAGGCTATTTCACCAAAAGTGAAAAACAATGAATTGAGATGATTTACAAATGTACAAGAGCCTTGCTTATATTGGCAAGGAGAGAAATAGGATTAAACAAGATCATGAAAAGTGTCTTAATCCTATCACATGAGACAACTAAGTCATAACAACCTACGACACAAACATTAAACCCTCAATGCAAAATATTAAATGCATGAGAGAATTATTAAATGCCTAGATAACTAAAAGCTAATTAATGAGACATGGCCCGATTAATACTAGTTTCTAGAAATGACAACTAGGAAACTTAACTCCTAAGTAAACTTATTAATGATGTGAATAGGTCCTCACTAAGAACTAGTTAGGGAATAACTCCATTCACACTAACACCCCCCATAAGTGCAACTTGGGAGTGTAGTTATTATGCAAATGATGCAAAGATGGGTCTTAGCTACGAGGCCATGTTAGGTACCCATGTACAAATGCAAGAAAGAAATATCTCACAATCAGAGAAAATGAGAAAATCTAGTGGAACAAAACTCCTCCCCAAAAGAGAGAAAACAAGATGGACTAAGAATCCTCCAAAACAATGTCCCAAGAAGAATAGGAACATGAAGAACATCATTGAAGCATGAAGAAGCTATAAACAACTATCTAAAGATGGCTGCTATAGTGCTAAAATTGAAGAACCTCCTCTAAAAATAGGATGATCATGATCAAGAAGACAACAATCTGCATGAGTTCCCCCAACTACACTACTCGTGCAGATTCATGTGTCATCTATGTCTTTGATTGATAGATATCTTTGATTGAAACTTAACTCCTAAGTAAACTTATTAATGATATGAATAGGTCTTCACTAAGAACTAGTTAGGAAATAACCCCATTCACACTAACAAAAATCACCTTAATTTTTCCAAACTCCAATTTTGATGTTTGTGATCTTAAGGCTTTGATGCCTTTTAGATGTAATGATGATGTCTACTTTTCACTAGCATGCACCATTTGAATGTTCAAGGTTGAATCTCTCAAAAAAAGGAAAGGAAATTACATATTTCAAGCTCTAATATCATGTCAGAGTTTATTATTGAACCCCCATAGCAACTAGAAGGAACAAGTTTATAATTAAAAAATCCAATCGCATAAGAGAAGCAACTAAATTACTATGAAAGATACAAAATTATAATAATTACAATATACAATAAAACTTTTATTATAAATACACAAATGAAACCCTAGGATGGGACTGAATTTCATCAATGTGACATGTGTCTTAATCAAGAATGACTTGAAACCAAAAAAATGACCTAAGTAAGCTTAAGCATGCTAGTGTGAATAGGTATTAATAAGAACTAATTGGGTGATTACCCTTTTACTCTAACAATCATATTTTTTTCCTCATTTGAACAAAACATATTAGCCACATAAGAGGTAGAATGAAGAGAGACAGTCATGGTGGCAATATAAGGTCTCAACCTAGTATTTCATTGAAGGGGGCCTAATGGTCTTAGAAGCTTTTGGGCATGAAAATTTAATGACTTGAAAAATATAGGATAAATGCATATTTTACCAAATTAAAATTAAGAAATGTCATAAAATTTATATTGTAAAAGTGTAGACATGAAAATTAGATTAATAGATTAATATAATATGTTTTTGATATAAAAAGCAGCAAAACTAGGGTGATGTTCCTTTAATAGATTAATATAATATGTTAATAGTTATGGATTCACTAATTTAGATGAGGAAGAAAATGATTTCTTACACTAATAGATTAAAGCCTAATTGTAATATAATCAAAACTAGAAAACAAGGATATGAGATTGAAATAATTGAGATTAAGGAATGAAGATAACTAAGAGAGAATAAGGAGCTTATTTGGATTTAAATTTATGTCATGTTGATTTTGACCTTATTAACCAATTTTGATGTGTTGTGACAAAAAACAATAACTTAAGATATGATCCAAAAATAGAGATCAATAAAATAGTTAAAAGATATTCAAAAGTTTCTACTATTGAGGATAAAATCACATAAGGTATCTTAGTCTTGGACTAGGTCATGTCATGTTACCTAGTATGACTAGTGTGGCCTTGTATGCGATTGATGTGTTTTGCAATGCACTCACCTCCTATTTACATATTCATTGAATAAGGGGTTATGTTGAAAATCATAGTTGAGTCTACTATAGGAAAAGGGAATATTGTGACTTCTTTGATAGTAGCAAATCCCTTATTAGTTGTACAAAAATTGAAAACATGACGAGCATAGATACAAATATTGATCCAACTAGGATTAAATTGAGATTGAGACAAGGGTTGAGTGCTCTTGATGTAAATACTCGATGAAAGTAATTGATATAAATATGTGATGTTCTTAACTACCTAGATGATGTTAAATACATGTTCCTAGACACACAACTTGATGCATTTGGTGTGTATGTTCATAGGATAAAAAATGCACAAACCGAAGATCTTGATCAAAACAAAGAGATCTATAGTGACAATGAACTAGTAAGTTTAGATAATTATGTTTATTGGTTAATATGCCAAACGAATGAAATTGAATGCTAAGATAATACATTTACAACATCTAAACAAAGTAACAATAAAACTAAACAATAAAAAAATAAGATCTATATTGTTATCACTTATAAGCTCATACCATATATTTTTATTTAGAATGAGAATAAATAAAATACTTGATCTGTCTACAACAAAGAATAAATGAAATGTTACAATATATTACTTTTAAAATATGTTATTATAAGAGATTTTTTTATGTAACCAATAAAATATGAGATACCAAAAATCACTTTCAACTAAACGACTACATTAAAAAATTAATTCTATCAAAAGCACATAGAAAACAAAAAAATATATCATGAAAGTTTCACTATAACTTTGCAGCAACAACTTTATGAAGTCCTAAGGAGATTCGAAAAGTTACAATATTTTACTAAATAGTTTTGTTAAGTCATTGAATGCAAGCCCACTTCTAGAAATGACTCGCCTAAACATAAGTGGGCACCTTACATTTTTCATCCAATCTCGAAGACCAAAGTAACCAACACTCCAATGTGTGTAAGGAACAACTAATGTCTATGCAAAAGATTACGGAGATTGCTAGGTGTGAGTATGTCTATTGGTTATTGTCATATTTTTACTAAGTAATTGGTTATTTTTACTAAGTAATTGGTTATTGTGCATGTAGGGTAAAATTGAATGGTGGTTGATTGTATGTAGATTCACGAGATAAGTATGTGAAAATAACTTGTTAAGTATATTATACATTTAAATATTTAGTTTATACAAATAACTTTTAGATTAAAAGTCAAAATAAATATTAAAATAATTAAGAAAATTTTAAATATGTAAATGTTTAGCTTGATTTTGATGTAGATATTTGTGTTCGAGTATTAGGAAGTTATTCTTCAAGATCCTAAAATGTTGCAATCTATCATTGACCTATGAATTTGATTGCACCCTCTTAGGATTCATTTCTACAAGTGTGGAAGTCAACTTTACATGTGTAGACCTTGTAGACCTAAATTGGTTACATGGAATTGAACTTGCAAGTTGTGCATTTTATTTAGAACATTTTTTGCAAACTAGAACCTATTTGGCTTTGATTTCTAGTGATTGGATTTGTGTAAGGATAGATAGTTTTTATAAACATGTTTGGGGAATCTTGTAGTATGTTTTCCTTACACATTCCCTTCTAGTAATACATGCTAGCTTAGATGGATTCCTCAAGTTCCCTTCTAGCTAATTTTCTTTAGACTCCAAGTCCCTCCCATGTCTTCAATGATTTCTTTTCAAATTTTAGGTCACCTACTTTGATCTTTGCAACTCAAAGCATGAGCTATGAGTTTCATGATATTCATGAGGCATTTCCCTTAACTTCTAATGTCTCAATGTCATCTATGTCCCCTTCATCTAGGTCATGGTACATGAGTGCCAAATGTTAGCATCTTATGCAATAACTCTCCCATGCTCCAACAACTAAGCAATGTGAGTACATGCCCAAATAAGAATGTGTGTTCTTTTCTCTATATAGTCTAGAGGTAATCAAGCTAACAATCACATTTATAAAATAGGGTATCAAGATCAAGGATTGATGTAATCCCTCTCCTCTCTTGTGGACACTTGTCTCTTGTTTAAGAGACCAATGCAATTTTCTAATTTAGAGGTCCACTCACTCAAGAAAAGATGATCTCCTTCAATGGGAACACCTAATCAAGTAGAAATTATTCACTATGATCATCTACTCACCAATCACACTAAGAAAATAGTAGTTTTTTTAGGTTGTATCCTAAAATTAAGAATATCAAAATAATTTTGGGTAAAGGACATATGATCAGAAACCAAGCCACTCAATCCAACCTAACTTATCAAAGAACATGCTAGCTTGTAACAAAATTTTCATCCAAAGCATGTGAAACCCATGCTTTCTCTATGGTGTAATTTCATCTAATGTAGAAATCTTGTTGACAAATTTCTTATAAAACTCATAAAAATAGCAAAAAACAAAAATTCATAAAATTTCCAAAAATTGCCCAAAAGTTAGAAAGGTAGGTTCATTGTTTCAAATCACCCCTTTTAATAAAGAGAAAAAACACAAATTCTTCCTAAGTGATTCATCAACCACCCTAGTGACTTTTTGATTGACAAGGTGATTATTTGTTGGTAAAACTAGTGACTCAAAGGTAAACTAGTGATTGTGAGCTCTAAACCCAAAAAAAAACCCAAATTTTGATGAAAATAACCAAAATTTGACATGAAAATGAAAAATAAAAGTACCTATGCATACATCACCTAGATTCTAAAACTACTCAAGTGATTTGAAGTAATCTTCTCAATGATTTTATTATTGAAAAAAGTAAATTCTACCATTTAAGCTTATACACACATTTTTTCTCATGTATCTATTTTGTAACTATTTTTAGCATTTGAACTCTCACTTATTTGATCTTATATTGTGCCCAATATTATTAAACTTCCCTCTCCTCTCACATAATATGAATTTTAGATTATTAATAGGTGAATTTTATATATTTTTGGGCCTTTTTCTCCTTACATGTTATATTTTTTCAATACAAGCTCTCATTTTAGCATCAAATGCAACTTCATTATGTTGGCCATTGTTAAGGATAAAAGTATAATTTTTCAACTTGTCAACAAATTTTACAACAATACCATTGTAATTTTCCATTACCATATAGACTCCAAGATTTTTATTGTTCATCAACAACTTCAAATCTCATCCTACAACAATATTATTTTTAATCTAGCACCCTTTACGTTGATTTTCTGTTATTTTCTCTCAAACAAAAAAATTGCTCACAAAAAGGAGCTTATATGACCAAGAATGGATCCTTTTAAGATCAAGTGTAAAATTAAAACTATCAATGGAGTAGGGGACTTAATGGGAGAATAAAATTGATGATGGCATGCTTACATTAGCATGCTATTCAACATAGTATTCTCTAGATGATGGAATATTCATTGCTAATATGGATTTCTAAAATCGCCCCTAAGATAAAAAACCATTATTTGGAAGCAAGAAACTATTGACCTATAATATATAGTAGATTTGATGGGTTGTGTGGAGGATTTTTTAGGAGAATTTTCTCTTATATGTTGATGATAGTCACTAGGATATTTTTTTCAGGAGTTGTTACAAGTGGTAGATTGTAGTTAGTGGGATAAGCCACATGACACTAGCTCATGGAGCACATACCTTGTTGTGCATGTTTGTGTAGGGTGTGAATTGCACCTTTTTTCAAGTCTAAAGACCCATTTTTAAAATCTAAAAAATTTAAAAATTTAAAAATAGATTTCATATTAACCTATGATTCAGATCTTTTTACATAACAATGGTAGTGATGATGTATGAATTTGTATCGTTGTATGGAATTTTTTGATGAATTTTAAGACTACAAAAACCACATTATTTTTTCCAAACTCTAGTTTTGATGTTTGTGATCTTAGGGTTTTGATTCCTTCTAGATGCAATGATGATGTCTACTTTGCACTAGCATGCACCATTTGAATGTTCAAGGTTGAATCTATCAAAAAATGAAAGGAAGTTGCATATTTCAAGCTTTAGTATCATGTTAGAGTTGATTATTGAACCCCCATAGTAGCCTGTTAGAATTGTGAAAAACACGAGCAACAAGATCAAACAACGAATAAAAACACCTTCCATGCAAGAGAGCTACAAATAATAATATGCAATATCCTCAACAAGAAAAAGCTATAAAATGAAACTCTAGAATCTCAAGAGGGGAAGAGAAGAGGAATAATACAAATAGGATTGAGTGCTTACAAGAGCAAAACCCTAAATGAGAAAAGGATTAGATCATGACAAGTGTCAACATCTCATTCAATGAGACAAAATCTAATAATAGCTCAACTAATAAAAGAATAAAAGCACTCATAAGTTTAGCTTAAGTGCATGAGAATAAATTAGTCTAATAATCAATTAACTTGATTAATTAATTATTAGCTAATGTATGATTACTATAACACCCCCCTTAAGATGAACTTAGGGAGTAGCTAAAAACCATAAAAAGAGAATGCAAGATGGGTCTCAACAAACTAGGCTTGGTGAGGCACCCATGTACAAAAAATCTAATCTCTCACAACCAAAAAAAAAGGAGAAAAATCCTCTACAAAAGAGAGAAAGGTGAATGAAGAGCTGAAGAAGCCTCCAAAATATTGTGAAGGACTGAAGAAGCCTCCAAAATAGTGTGAAGGACTGAAGAGCCTCCAAAACAATGTCCCAAAAAGAATAGGAACATGAAGAACATCATTGAATCATGAAGAAGTTGTAGATAATTGTTGAATGATGATTGTTGTAGTGCTAAAAAAAGAACCTCCTCTAGAAAAATGATGATTAGAATCAAGAATACAAGAATTTGCATGAGTTCCCCCAATGACACTACTCGAATTAGATGGCAAAAAAATGAAAAACATCTAGAATTGGAAGATACGGATGACACTACTCAATATGCAAGATGCAAGTCAAAAATATAGGTACCAATAGTGGGTCAGTGCAAGATCATGGGGGTCCAAACCAAGCCTCTAAGTGGCAATGAAAATTCAGAAAAATAGAGTTATGCAACTTGACATAAAAATTTGAATAGGTTATTAACATAATTTGAAAAATATGTAAGAACAAAATTTGTAGCAAATTGAATGTAGTTTCTAGGCTACTAGTCATTTTTTTGGAAAAAAAAAATCTATTTTATGAAAATTTGAAATTTCAATGCAGTGGTACTAAATTTTTAGGAAAAGGATAAGAAGTGGGTGTATGTCTAACCACCCTAAGTACAAGAAAAAAAAATACTTTTTCCTGAATCTTTCAATATATGTAGAGGACACATGCTCAGATGTGCTAGAATTTTTTTTGTAATTTTTTTCCATGTAAATAATTAGTTATGATTTTTTTATTAGAACATTTTAGAATTATTAAAATGTGTGTGTCTGACCACCATAACTTGGTCAAAAATCTATGAATTTCAACTTTTTTATTAGCCTATAGTATGTGAAGCATAGAATGTGACACATCTTGTAGGTTCAAAAAATGTTAAGTAGTTTGAAAGCTATAGAAGTTTTTCAATCAGCCTATCAATTATAACTTTAGTAGTAATGTACATGTAGAAAATCAATAATAATTATTTATTAAATTCAAAATAAGGCATATCTTATATTGGTGGAAAGCTAACAATTTTTTTTATAAACCCTTTTCATTTCATGAAATTCAAATAAATAAAAAGTCGTCAACCACAAGGGCGAACTTCAAAAAACTAAGCAAATTTTCTAAACACATTTTTTGGGTTGACTTTCCAGGTTAGGCAATCTCAAACCAAATCCTAAAGCAAATCCTGAGCCTACTAATTTTGTCAGAAAAAATAGATATCCATTTCAAAATGGTTATTTGTTACCTGTATTATTTATAATACATAATATTTAATCTTTTAATATATACTAATATACTAATATATTATATATTATATATTATGTATTATATATTATATAATATGTATTATATTATATATTATATTACATATTATATTATACATTATTATAGCATATATTATTATATTATATATTATATATTATTATATTATTATATTATATATTATTATATTATTATATTATATATTATATAATATATATTATTATATTATTATATTATTATATTATATTATATACTATATACTACATATATTTTGTATAGTATATTATATATTATAGACTAGATATAGTATATATATTAAATATTATATATTATATAATATATTTAATACATAGTAAATATTATATATTTATTTATGTGAGGCCAATTCACAAGAGAGAGAGAGAGGGAGTGAGAGACTTGAGAGGGATGGGGAGAGAGAGTGGGAGAGACTTGAGAGAGACCTGAGAGGGAGGCAGAGAGAGACTTGAGAGGGAGAGAGAGAGAGAGAATTGAGAGAGAGAGAG
>VDFB02058242.1:73570765-73585428 GCA_007258455.2 Sequoia sempervirens | reverse complement strand
GTATGTGTACATACATACCATACATATACCGTATGTACACATACATACATACATATATGTATGGTATATGTATGGTATGTATGTACACATACATACATACCATACATATACCGTAGGTACACATACATACATACATATATGTATGGTATGTATGTACACATACATACATACCATACATATTTTCTGCATCTATCTGAAAACGCACTTTTGTATTCCTGTGAGTGAGGAATTATTATTATGAAACCCTTGGTTAATTTCTTGTGCACTTTTCTAAAACCCCAAGTATGTATGTATGTATGTGTACATACATACATACATACATACATATATCCCATGTGTACTTTTCTTGAAATTTGTGTGCTTAAGGAATTAATCTGATGAAACCCTTGCCTGGAATATTTTGCATCTATCTAAAAATGCACTTTTGTATTCCTGCGAGTGAGGAATTATTATTATGAAACCCTTGGTTAATTTCTTGTGCACTTTTTTGAAAACCCAAGTATGAATGTATGTATGTATGTATGTATGTACATATATATGTATGTATGTAATATGTATGTATGCACATTACATACATATATATGAATTTAATGTACATACATGTATGTATACATACATACATACATATATATGTATGTAATGTATGTACATATATATTACATACATATATATGTATGTATTGAAAGCAACGACAAGCATCCTCTGCACATTCCTCTAACATCCCAAGTCTCAGGTAGGTACTTATAGTTATTTTCATTTATGTAGTGTCTTCTTACTTTATACATTCTAGCATTTGTTTATATTTTTCTACTTTCCATTGCACATACAGAAGGCTAGGATACATATATTTGTCATTTTACATTCTTTGTCTCTTGTTCATTCAGCAAATCGATGTATATGTGTGTATCCTTTTCCTATCCTTTCAAAATGCAAACAATGGTACTGGTTAATCATTTTCTTCTGCATCTTTCACGACCCATTAAGGGTTTATTCGATGATTGAAAAATTATTACTGCTTGTTTATGAAATAAATCATTCCTCTTACACTCCTTTTCACCATGTGTTGTATATATGTATGTATGTATTTATGTATGTATGCACATACACACATACATACATACATACATATATATATATGTATGTATGTATGTATGTATGTATGTATGTATGCACATACATACATACATACATATATGTATGTGTGTGTGTATGTATGTGCATATATACATATATATATGTATGTGCATACATACATATATGTATGTATGTATGTATGTATGTGCATATATACATATATATATGTATGTGCATATATACATATATGTATGTATGTATGTATGTATGTATGCACATACATACATATATACATATATATATATATATGTGTGTGTATGTATGTATGTATGTATGTATGTATGTATGTATGTATGTGCAGCTACAAAGAGAGTGCGCGGTAAAATGAGTGAACAAAATGGGATACCCACAAAAAAACATTAGTCATATGCATCAATCGGACCCCAAATAAAGATTAATTGGGGTGTAATGTGTTTGGTGTCTGATGCTTTAGTAAGGAGATTAATATGTAGGAGTGGTTTTTAATGGGCGCCAAAATGATTCTATAAGGTGCTAACGTGAATTAGACCCATTGACTTTTGAGTGGATTTGAATGATAAAAGAGTTTTAATTAGATGTTAAAAGTGACACATTTAGGTGTTTTTTCTGCTTTGCAATGTATATTATTGATTTTCTGCAATTTATATGTATGTATATGTTTATATGAATACATGCATGTATGCTTATGTTTCTATGAATGTTTGCATGTATGCTTATGTTTGTATGACTGTATGCATGCATGCAAACCTGCAAAAAATCACAGATATATAAGGCTTCCCAAATGAACATCGAATCCAAATATAGTGCAGAATTCAGTCATATCATCTCTAAAAACCTATGTAAGTGGCAGCTACAAATTCAAATGCTATAAAAAATTCATATTTGAAACACAACAATCAAATTGAATGCATTTAATTGTCAAATTCAAATTTCTAAATAAGAGGGACAGCAGCTAGTGGCATTCACAATTATTCTCCTCTACTACTATATTCACAATTGAACTTGATTAATTATGTGTTGTTGTACATGCATTATTTCAAAGATCATATGATGTTTGTATGTTACTAGCCTCGGTTGTGACTACCTGTGGTTGTAAATCTTTTCTTGCAGGCATGGGAGAACAAGGAGAGGTGGTGCAACAATGTTCATGGTGGGCAGTTTGGTAATTGTGTTTGTCAACACACCAAATAATTAAGGATTTTTTGTTCAAATTGTTCTAAGTTTTAATTATTGTTCTATATTTTTTACTAACTAGTATATCTTTTTATTTATTTCAATAACTATTGTCCATGTTTGTTTGTTGTATTATATTTGTTTGTTGTGGCAGGCATGTCAAATGGCTAGGAGGTTGTGAAGAGCATGTCAAATTGTAAGATTACATTTCAGGTAAAGTCTTTCAAGACTTTACTTTGGCTGTGACCCGATAGACATTGTGTTCATTTATAATGTTCATTTTTATTATTCATTGTAAACTTACATTTACAATTTACAATTAGATTGATTTCCAAGTGTATGTGTTCAAAAATTTATAATTTCAAATAGATTAATTTATGGATATGCTGCATATAGATGTATAGTTATATGTATGCATATACTTAGTTGTGTATACATATATATGTATGTATCTATGTATGTATGTATGTATGTATGCATGTATGTATATACGTACATACATATATATATATATGTATGCATGTATACACAACTAGGGAGGTTGTAAAGAGCAAGTCAATTTGCATGATGACATTTCAGGTCAAGTCTTTCAAGAGTTTACTTTGGATATGACCTAGTAGACATTGTCTTCATTTATGATCTTTTTTCTTATGATGTTCATTCATGAACTTGAACAATGGGATTTGATTTATGATGGGATTTACTTATTGATTGTAAACTTACAATTTAGAATTAGATTGATTTCCACTTACACTTATAGTTACAATTTATGGATATGCTACATATAGATGTATAGTTATATATATGTATGCTTATACTTAGTTGTGTGTGTATATATATATACACACACACACACAACTATGTATATGCATACATATACATATATATATATGTATATGTATGCATATACATAGTTGTATGTGTATATATATATATATATGTACATAATTTTCTGAATTTCAATCACATACATTTCTTAATGTACATTTAAATTTTCAACAATGTTAGTTAGATGAATACAACAAACACATATCCAAAAAAATGATAGATGAATACAACAAACACAAAACTGATTTCGAATCACAAAAGCATAGATCATTAACTTGGAAAGAAGACAAGGAGTCTTCAGTCTTACAAAAAACACGCTGGAACACATCGAATTAGATAAGTTGAGAATAGACTACCATTTAGTTCTACAAAATTAGACACTAGTATCCTTTGGCTATCCAATACAATAGACTAGTATCCTTTGGCTGTCCAATACAATAGACTAGCATTCAGTTTTACAAAAAACACTCTAGCACACTTCGAGGTAAAAAATTTGACAACAAAAAATCCTAATCAGACATCCACAGATTTGATTAAGAAGTGGTGTGTCCATGGGGGCAACTGACTCCATGTCAACTGGAGAATATGTTAAGGACTGCGGATTGTTTTGTATGGAACTTTCTCTACAAGCAAGCAATGCATGATTTTCCTCTGGAGTGAGTTGTAAATGTGGAGAGCAGCCTTCAAAAGACCCATTTTGTAGGATGCTAAGAGTTGCAAAGGCTGGAGACAAAATGTTAATCATGTCCCTTAAAATTGGATGTTGACTTGGAAGAGGAGTTGTAGGAGTACTCTTACTTCTGTTTCTTTCTGCTCTTTCCGCCTGCTTTTGGTTTTCCTTCAACTAACTAGCAATCTTTGCTTGCTCCCTTTGAAGCTCCTTTTTATGTCACTGCCTCGGTTTCTCCTCTACAATTTTTTTTTTTTTGCAGCACGTTCCAATCTGTTTGCATCCCTCTATGTGAGGATTGCTTCTCTTTCTGCCTTCTTTTCAGCCATTTGCTCCCTTTTCCTTTGCTACAATTCTTGGTTTCTTTGCTTCTGCGCCTCTTGTTCATTCAGCAAATCGAAGAAATCATCTGATGTCAAAATTTGAGACTGCCTACTAAGGCATAGGACCTCATTGCGACCTCTATTAGATGATTAGCGCACTCGTTGCATTGGGAGTTGCAAAAAAGTGCTTTTGCTGCTTGTTGGATGCTGATCATTGACTTGTGTGCATGGCACATAGTTAGCCTCTTCATCACTTGAGTCATTACCATCGAGTCCATCCTCTTCATCATTTTCAACCTCCCAATTTCTCCCAATTGTGAAGTAATGGATGACATCTTCAGGATCAACATTCGGTGGTGATGGCATGGACAACCCTTCATCCACTTGACTGAAATTGAGATGCACCCCTAGGTTCAAAGCTACATCTTGAAATTCAGATGGCAGATTGAGACTCTCTTCATTTTCAGCTGCCTGATTACATGATCGAACTGCTGGTTCTTGTTGAATTTTTGTTGCCTCAATGTTTTCTAGATTTGGGGGAATGTTTGCAGAAAAGGTTTCCACAAACTGTCCAATCTGTTCCTCATTCCAACCTACTATCCTCAAACAAGTCTCTACTGCCATGAACTATGCCTCTTCATCAGCTATATCACCCTCTGTTTCTGCTCCCAATGTCGTTCCTTCCTCTTCAACCACGAAATCTTGGCTTGGCCCCATATCCAAGTCAAGTGCATGTCGATCTAATGGCTAAATTCATGTTTTTTTCTAAAACCACTTGCAATGTTATTAGGAGTCAAAGCTTGTGCAAAATCTTTGCTGGCAAGTGTTGCCAAATCTTCCCTTCCAATGTAAAGTTGAGGATTTTCAAAGATCCACATAGTCCTTTGTTGTTTGAAGTAGTTCTTAAATGGTGAGAACACACTAACATCAAGGGGCTACAATTTGTGGCTGCAATGTGTTGGAAGTGTGAGCAAATCTATTCCCATAGCCTTTGCTTCTTCGACCGTTTTGAATGCCACATGGCTGCCATGACCATCAAAGATTAGAAGTTGTCTGTTGGTTGGTGACACACCTCTTGGGACATTTATTGCGAAGTGTTTTAACCATTCCACAAATAATTTTTTGGTCATCCAAGAATGCTCTTGGATTTCCATGCATGCCCTTGGCTCACAATTAACAATATAGTTTCTAATGTTCCTTTTGGACTTGAACAAATAGTAACCAGGTATAGCTTGACCTGCTGCACTAACACAAGCTAGAACAGTGATCCATTCTCTGCTTTTAGCAATTAATTGTGGAACACATTTTATCCCTGTTTTTGCAATAACTCTCATTGCACAATTTCTGCCAGCTTGCACACTTGTTCTATCGTAGTTCCATATGTTGTTGGGCCCATAATTATGTTTGTTGTACAACTCCTCCAAGTTATCATAGAATGAAGAAACTATTTCGGGGCGCAACATTATAGCTCGATCTATGTCCACTCCTTTGGGTGTTCGAATTGTCAATCAGGATGCCTTTGACGAAATCCAACCCACCATGACCTCCCTAGTATCCCATTTGTGAATGGGTTAGGCCTCACTCGAACCATGTGGGCCACCATTGACTTAAGTTGTGACGCTTGAAGGCCATGGCCAATATTAGCCATATCTTTACACCATTGCACAATTTCAGCTTCTTCTTCGTCAGTTAGGATTGTTCATGGCCCCCTCCTTTTTGTGGATGTCACACCATTGAGCCATGCCCAGAAACTGCTAGGCGGGATTCCCCATTTGATCGTTGAACCTCTGATTGACATTCGATGGTCCTCAATATCTGTAATGGCTTTTTCCATGTCATGCATAGACCAACTTTTCATGCACAGATCTGGGGTTGTCACTTGGTCAGCAGAAGGCGGTTCCATTTCTACGTCAGTATTATGAACAATAGGTTCAAAACCATCATTTTCATTGGTTTGTTCTGGATTTTCAGAAATAACTTCCTTGTCCATGTTCATTGTTGGCTCTTCATCAACATCTAGAACATTGAATGTCACTCCACGAGGTACTCTATTCAAGCGCCTCCCACCCGATATTTTCCTCTTTTGCCTTGGTGCCATGATTGTCAATGATCCTGTACATTGTAAGTGATCAAGTGTCAGAAAAACAATGTATAAACATTGCAAAACACAGATATAAGTACAAAAAATAGGTATAAACATTGCAAAATAGAAAACAGATCTATTTTATCATTCAAATCTACTCAAAATTCAATGGGTCTAATTCAGGTTAGCACCTTATAAAATCATTTTGGTGCCCATTAAAAATCACTCCTACATATTAATCTCCTTACTAAAGCACCAGACACCAAACACATTACACCCCAATTAGGGTCCAATTAAAGCATATGACTAATGTTTTTTTTGTTGGGTATCTGATTCTTTTGCATCATTTAATTTGGGTTTACATATATATATGTAGATATAGATGTATTTATATGTATTTGTATAAATATATGTATACATGTATCTGTGGATACATATAATTACATAGTTACATGTATGCATATATTTGTACATATACATATATATATCTATATATACATAGATATATGTATGTATATATATCAATGTTCAAAGCACATTGTACAAACTTGGGTTTTCAGAAAAGAGAACAAGAAATTAACCAAGGGTTTCATAATAATAATTCCTCACTCGCAAGAATACAGAAGTGCGTTTTCAGATAGATGTAGAATATTTCAGGCAAGGGTTTCATGAGATTAATTCCTTAAGCACACGAATTTGGAAAAAACCATGCAAGGGTTTGACAAATACATATTTATTTTCAATGGGTTTGCCAATTTATGCCCAAAGTGACATGGGTTTTTTATAAAAAGGTCGAAGCAGACCAAAAAATATTATTTTGCAGACGTGTTCAAACCCATGAAATTCCTAATCATTTCTGGAGACAAAATCATGAGACAATCGACTTTACCAGGTCGTATTTAATCATTCAAAAAAAAACCAAATTCACATTGTTTTTTTAGGGTTTAGGGTTTAGGGTATGTATTTATGTATGTATGTGCATACGTACATACATACATACATACATACATATATATGCATATATATATGTATGTATGTATGTATTTATGTGTATTGGAAGATAGAAGATGATTGGTTATAGATATATACATATATATATATATATATATATATATATATATATATATATATATATATATATATAGAAAGAGAGGTATATGTTATATATATATATATATATATATATATATATATATATATATATATATATATGTATCTATAGATTTGAGTGTATGAAGGAATGATTATTAAAGATACATAGATACATATACATATATATATATATATGTATCTATGTAGGCCTATGCGCTGCATGTATGAAGCTGCATACATACATACATACATACATAAATGCAATGTGGGAAAAGGAGCGTAAGAGGAATGATTTATTTCATAAACAAGCAGTAATAATTTTTCAATCATCGAATAAATCCTTCATGGGTCGTGAAAGATGCAGAAGAAAATGATTAACCAGTACCATTGTTTGCATTTTAAAAGGATAGGCAAAGGATAGACATATACATCGATTTGTTGAATGAACAAGAGACACAGAATGTAAAATGACAAATATATGTATGCTAGCCTGTTGTATGTGCAATGGGAAGTAGAAAAATATAAGCAAATGCTAGGCTATTGTATTGGACAGCCAAATGAAATGTATTTAAATAGAGTTATAGACGTATATATGTGTGTTTGTGTATGTATATACGTACATATATACATCTATATATGTATTTGTATATATGTGTATATGTTTTTAAATACATAATACACATATATTAAATGCATGTATATATATATATACACATATATACACACACATATACATATTAAACCCTGATAAATGACCAACCCTGACAAATGACCAAAAATAAACAAATATAAATAGGTACACATATAAGCAAAAATAAATGACAAATATAAACCCTGATATAAACACTGAAGTAAATGACAAATGAGCAAAAACATACAAATATAAATACAGGTACCATTGTTTGCATTTTCAATGGATAGGCAAAGGATACACACATATACATTGATTTGTTGAATGAACAAGAGACACGTAATGTAAAATGACAAATATATGTATGCTGGCCTACTGTATGTGCAATGGGAAGTAGAAAAATATAAACAAATGCTAGAATGTATAAAGTAATAAGACACTGCATAAATGAAAATAACTATAAGTACCTACCTAAGACTTGGGATATTAGAGGAATGTGCAGAGGATGCTTGTCGTTGCTTTTAATTTTGCAGAGAATAACATGCAATTGTGAATGTCGCTGGCTACTTTCCCCCTCTTATTTAGGAATTCAAATTTGACAATTGAATGCATTCAATTTGGTTGTTGTGTTTGAAATTTGAATTTGTTTGAGCATTTGAATTTGAAGCTGCAAGTTACGTAGGTTTTTAAAGATGATATGACTGAATTTTGCATTACATTTGGATTTGATGTTTATTTGGGGAGCCTTACACCTATATTTAATTGTGCAGGTACCTACAGGAAATGAAATAAATACATATAGTTGTCAGGGAGTGTGTGAAAGACTGTGCATTTCAAATCCCATATAGTTAAAAGGAGATTGTGATTATCTCATGTAAAGCACCATTAGTTGTGCATGTATACTTGTAAATATAAAATGTAGTGAGGGACAAACATTTGCAAGTGGGGGTATTTGTAATAGTAAATGTTTTAAATGAAATTGTAAATGAGCCTTTTTATGTGCAAGTTGACTTCTTTTATAAATGCAAAGGCATGTTTAGTTGTCTACTATGATTGATGAGTGACTCATTCTGTTATGAGCAACTATTGGTGTTGTTGTAATTTTTTATTTGTTCATAATTTTTTTTTTAATGGATCAAAGTTAAAAAAAAATTGGGGGTGGAGTGAGCATGGAGGTGGCGGTTATTCAATGGGTGGTTGTAATGCCCCGTCGTGCGAACCCCAAAGGACAAATAAACAATAATCACTGCACAATTTTTTTTTTAAAATAAATATAACATACATGTAATACAAATTAAGTCATAACATGAATTTCATTTAAGTAGATTCACTAACACATACATCCCTTGGGGTACACGAAGAGTCATTACGTGACTTAAATCCGCACAACAACAATAAAGAATATAATCCAAAAATATAATCCAAAGTAAACATTAAAAAATATAATCTGTGTACATAAATACAACATATACATGATTAACTCAATACATTGAACAACAACTGCCATGGCCATTAGCCACAAAAGGTTTAACATTACATTACAATACAATGCTTAAGAAGTACAATGATACAAAAGTGTTTCCACACATGAATGGAAACCATACAACAAGAACCATGATACAAATGAATAGATGAATACACAGTATCAAACTGGCTCCAAGATAGATACAACTCTAGAGTCGTTGCAACAGCACCAATCCGCACCTCTCGATTCTTGACTGGGGACCCAATGGGGTGCTTAGCACGTTCCACCCGACCACGTGAGTCGGAAGACCCACCCCCCGTGCTAGGAGCTAACAAGAAAGAGACCTCAACCAAGAACTTCCAAACAGGGAACCACAAGACTCAACGTCATACAAAAGTATCATAAAACTCAAGGATCACAATGACATAATCAACGGGTAAAAGCACAAAGTTTTGTCACACTTTCAGCCAACTTATCAGCACAACTAAATTTAAGTATTTCTAAGTAAAAATCAATTTTGGTCAAACATATGATCTAGTAAGATTCATTCTAGCTAAGTTAGATACTTCCACAACTTTTTCAACTAAAATTGTTGGCTAAAAATATATGGAGCACCACTTTGAGTCCAATTTACCAAAAAAATAAAATTATTTGACAAACTTGAAGTTTCAATATCTCCTACTAATGTAAATAACATTTTTTTAAAATTATAAAAATACCCTTCTGTAGATCCATAAGTGTAGTTTTCAAAAATATATTTATTTTAATAGTTTAATTATTTTTTATTTTTTATTTTTTATTTTTACTAAAAGTAGGTTATCAACACAAAATATTAGGTTGATTACTATGCCAAGGAAAAATACTAAAACTTATTAAAAAAATTTGAAAAAAATATGATGCACTAGATAAAAGAATCTATTTTAAGATGGTATAATTTTTTTTCCATTTTAGATAAATATTTCATATGAAATTTGACGTCCGATGAAAACAGTTGTTTTTTAATTCACGCACATTTTAATATTTATTGAAAAATTTATATTTATCAAAATTGGAAAAAAATATATCCATGCACTAAAATTTCAAGTTATAAATACACACAAAAAACTTGAAATAAAAGAACTAAAATTTACTATAAAAAGTTTGACGTCCCATGCAACTTCATTTTTCAGCATTTTATCAGCAACTAAATTATAGTTTTAGTTTATTAAAAACTAGTTTAAAATAAATTTTTTAAGTTTTTTATAAAATACAAACATAAAATATACTAAAAAATACATATTTTACTAGTTTACATCATTTCAAAATTCAAAACATATATGCCACTTTTTAGTGATTCAAGTTTAAAAATTGGATCAGCGTTGGTCGTTTCCTTTATAAAGTGTGACACAGCTTTGTGCTTTTACCCCAACAACATCCAAGAATCAGCATAATAACTTAAAATCATAAATCTCATCACATAAATCAAAGCAATGACCAGTAAACAAGTAGCCAAAGGATGATCATGATACACTTCCAAATCAAACTGAATTAATAAACGAAATACAATTCCAGATTGTAATTAACCAATCCAATAACATCATATCACAGTACCATAAGAGTACAAGGTCATAAGTCAAATATCAATGAGATCATACAAGACCACAAAGTACACCAAAGATAAGATAGGGTAAAACCGTAAATCATTTCAAACAACTATATTTCATCAATTCAAGACAAAGAACCACATCCAGAGGATTTCCAAAGAAGCAACATAATAAGGAGTGTTAGAGGAGAGTGTCATCGCATGGCTTAACATGGATTCTCCAGACTACCTATTGCAAGGTATCGCCTCCATCTACTGACGGATTATCCAGATAACCAAGCGCTAGGAGCCGCCTCCATCTATGGTTATCCAGGCTACCTATCTCAAGGAACCGCCCCATAGGGTTGCTCATGCGGAACCGTTACCTTTCGTGAAGACAAGGTAACGATCATGCCAACCACGGCCTTCTCAATCCCCTTTAGTCTGTGGTAGCACTAAAAGGCGGATGAGGCATCAATTATCTTTTTTAATGTGATTCTACCCACCCCCTAGTTAATTACTTAGGTTTTCACTTATTAATCACACTCTAACGAGGGCTATCCTGGCGCCCCTTTGTGCGCCGACCACCCACTTAGAGCCACTCTCTCTCTCGACACTCAAAACATAAAAAAAAACAAAAATCCAAGGGTTGTACAACATAACAAGAACATTAGATCACCATAGAGAAACATGCGAGGCATTACCCATCTCGCTATAAACACATAATCGAAATCTTAAAATTCCCGTACAACCCTTTTCAAAATCATGAAACCAAAATGCTTGCCACATCAAGGGCACATAAAGAGAGAACATCAACTGACAATCATCTCAAGCCTCTGGAAGTCAAAAGAACGACAACCCACAAATGAGGGTAAAATGAAGCAATACAATCCCAACACAAAAACTTAACATATGGAAATCTCAACCAAAAAGACTCAAGCGGGCGACCAAAATAATAAGGATCCATCAAACTCATTCATTAATCGAATGTGAACTCAATGAATAACATCACCTATGAAAACCAAACAACTCAAGAGATACATCGAAATAAATTCATCATAACAATCATTAAACACGGGGATACACTTAATGAACAACAATAAACAAACAAACACTTTCTATCCATCCGCAAGGACCAAAATCTAATCACAACCTTATGACACAAAAGAGCTCCCTCCACAACAAAACTCAAATAAAATAAAATAAAATACATAATCAACTTGATACAAATCAACCGGCTCAAACCATCAAAATAAGCATCCTTATAGAGAATTTACGAAGAAGGGAATAAGGAGATAGTCATCATTTAGAAAATCATCTATTTTACATAAACCCTACATTTATCCAAATATAAACAATCAACTCTTACAACTATCAATTCTCCTCATTACCAAAATAAAACTATGCTAACCAAGAAATTTTCATATCTTCCACATATCCCTATCTACTTCATAAACTTATAAATATAAAGCAATCACACTAATATTCACGTCACACAATTACGTGAATGAATGTTTATACAAAAATGTTCATTTCACATAACAATTCCTAGGTCTCAAAACTAAATATGAAAGATTACATTACCTATTTGCCAATAGTATCCATTAGCCAATCATAATCAAAGAATATGTTATGACATTATACTTTCTTCCTATTTCAAATTAATTCTTCTAATTGACTTAATATCACTAATTTCATCATTTGCTATAAACCATCATCCGCAACATTAATCTTGATGTCATTTCTAATATAATTGAATTCTCTAGTAGCTACCTCGATATCAAATTAGCATTTTCACATAATAAACACATAGAATATTTCATCTTATTTTTATTTATTTTTAATTATCTCTGCTTCAAGCAACTTGATTCTTCTAATAACATAATATTTCTAATTTCATTATATTCCCTAATCATCTAATTTAACATCCTATAACTTGTTAGCAACCATTACCTATTCAACAAATAAATTAATCAATATCTTATTGCTAGTATTAACATTTCCTACTAAACTTAAGACACTAAAAAGGAACTCGGTCAACAATTCTATTCTATCAATTGCAACTTACATTTTCCAAATATTCAACCACAAAATACATTGTTTCCGCATTCCCTTTACTAATCAATGAAACTACTCTTCATTTTATTTATTTATTATTTTCTAATTCACTAACTATATTTTCTAATAAATACAAGGCAAAGGTCCTCTTTCTTGAAATCATAATATTTACATACAACATTACATATATATATATATCGCACACATAAATATACATCTTTATTTATTTATCTATTCACATATTTCCTTATTATCAATATAAGGATTTGTTTTCAAAATGTAAAATACAGATTTTAACCATATAAAAGTCCACACACGGATAGATAGACAGATAGATAAATATATATATATATATATATATATATATATTATAACAGATGGGTTAATGACCGAATATCAACATGCAATTGAACGATTTAAAGTATTTGAGTTACATCATTCTATTACTAATGGTCCCCAAGATGCTAACACAGTCAAATGATATATATAATGGAAGGGATGATATTACACAGAGCTAGAGGAAGAGGCTTGATACTTGAAGGCGACAGGTCACTTTCAGCTCCAAGGCATTTAATTACTGTAGGAGAAATTAAGGAAATACAGAATTCTAAGAGATGAGTATATTGTTTTACTTAACTTTAAACAAGGACAATATTCTAGCAGAGATTGCTGGAATTGCTAAATGAACGATTCAGATATCCAGTAATAATGAAAGGACATAACTGTAATGATTTAAGGCAAAAGCGACTGGTTTATTGACTCACAACTCACCATGAGAAGAGTCCACCAATTAGGTTCTCCCATTTGCCAGATGCGACGACTTTGCAAGTCGAAAGGTTGCAGCTCTTAAGAGATGGAGAATTAATGTACAACATTTCTGTTTGCTGGTGAGTTTCCAGAGACGCGCTCAAGTTTGAAGTTTGGAAATTAACCATCACCACAATCAAAGGTTACCTCTCGTACATTGACAAAATTTATTTTCAAGTGCAGCAACTGCGATAGATTGCCAACAGAATCCCGCAGGTTATTTAAATCTAGACTTCCTATTGAGTTCAAGTACCGCGGCTGAGACTGGTTGACAAAAAAAACAACAGAGAAATTACTTATGGCTCCTTTTCTTTAGAATTTATTGAAGAGACTCAGAATTTGAGAGACATTGCTATTTCCTTTTATTATCTGATCAACAAGACTGAAGCCTTATCACTAATGATCCCGCCACTACATGTTAACAATGAAACCAGAGGGATTAGTTGCAGCTGTGAAAGGTGGTCAATGATTTCTGGGGAACTATTTAATTATGTACAATGCCTCAACTCTAAATGATGAAACTGTGACAGGTTGACGAGTATATTAGAAAGAGAATATTGGAATTTGGAAATATCGCTGTCTACTTGCATTATTATCAAATCACAAATGTTATCTGCAAGACTAAAGGGAAAAAGAAAGATGAGGTGCAAGAACGTGACTTAAGAGAAGGAGAATTAACATATAAATTTCTTTCAGAGTCTCTCTAGCGTCGCTGATTCAATGATTACCTATCTATCTGAACTTTTCGCTGTTTCATCTTACTCTTGGGCATTGGAACTCAGTTTGTAACTCCGGTTGGTGCTATGCGTTTTAAACTAGAGAAGCATACCTCTACTCAATGAAGCCTTGTCTATAAGGA
>VDFB02058242.1:73517050-73570665 GCA_007258455.2 Sequoia sempervirens | reverse complement strand
CCGGATTGAGGTCAACCAGAATTTTAGGAATATCCGACTTCCCACCAAAGAAATCTTCCTCAAAACCTATGAAAGACCCCAGATTACTTCCAATTTTCTCCAGGATCTCCTCACTCCAGTACTCTGAGGGCAGGTTTTCCAATTTAATCCAATGCGGGATTCTTTTGGGGGAATGCTTCGTAGGGTCGAAGTTGGGTTCCCAATCAGTCCTGTAGAAACAAAACCCTTCAAAGAATAAGGGTTCTCCATGCAAGAGCTTCTTCTTGATGCTCTGATCTGTGAAAACTAAGAGAAAAAAGTTGTTAGTGAGGGCCTTAGCTCTGATCCACCCCTCAAAGAGCTCTGAGAACCAGTCAACCATTCAATCCCTCGGTGCATCTTTTCCTGTCCATTTGACGAAAATCCCGTGAGATTTGAGGTAATCCCATCTCTACTGCATAAAGGATTTAGGGATCGACATGAGCTTACTTCTCTTAAGCGGGGGAATGAATGGATTTATTATTCGGTGCCACAGATTTCGCAGCCTACGTTGTGGGTGCTCCGAATGATTGACGATCTGGTCTCTTCCTGAACGAACAACCATCGATGCCCTAGCACGGGATCTATCCTCACTAACCTGCTCTATTTTGCGAACCCAGATCGAGTTCCCTTGCCATCCATTCCTCCGCGCATTGGAAATGTTAGGATACCTCCTTTCTCTGTTAACCCTGCTACCCAGAGGGATAGCGTTTGCCCCAGTGGAAACCTTCTTCTGGCCATTTTTTGGCTTGTTGCGCACCTCTACAACGAATTCCCGCCTATGCTATTTTTTTCGCATCGCTCCTTATTTTAAGCTTTATTTATATATTAATATATTAATAGATATTTATATATTAATATATATAAGTTAAAAGGGGGAGAGAGAGAGAGGGGGGGAAGGAGAGTGGGAGAGAGAGAGGAGGAGAGAGAGGGAGAGTGGGAGAGAGAGAGGGGGAGAGGGAGAGAGAGAAGGAGAGTGGGAGAGAGGGAGAGAGAGAGAGAGAGAAAGACCTAAAAGGGAGAGAGTGAGAGAGAGAGGGGGGAGAGTGGTAGAGAGGGAGAGGGAGAGGGAGAGAGAGAAAGACCCGAGAGGGAGAGAGGGAAAGACCTAAGAGGGAGAGAGGGAGAGGGAGAGTGGGAAAGAGGTAGAGAGGGAGAGAGAGGGAGAGAATGAGAGAGGGAGAGATAGGGAGAGTGGGAGAGAGGGAGAAAGAGAGAGACCTAAAAGGGAGAGGAGAGAGAGGGAGAGAGAGAAAGACCTAAAAGGGGGGGAGAGAGAGAGAGAGATTGGGAGAGAGAGACAAAGGGAGAGAGAGAGAGAGAGAGAGAGAGAGAGAGAGAGAGACAAAGGAGGAGGAGAGAGAGAGAGGAGAGAGAGGAGAGAGAGAGAGAGAGAGAGAGAGAGAGAGAGACTTGAGAGGGAGAGAGAGGGAGGGAGAGAGGGAGAGAGAGGAGCGAGGGTGGAGGAGAGGGGGAGAGAGGGAGAGAGGTAGAGGCGGGGTGGGAGAGAGGGAGAGAGAAAGACCTACCAAATAAGCTGCTCTCACTTTTTTTGTCAACAAAACTAGAAGACTATTCAAATAAGCTGCTCCCATTTTTTTTCATAAAATTAGGGGACTTGCGGAGAAAGCAAGAGATTAAATTTTTTTTAATAAAAAAGCTTAGACTACAATCTAAACATGGTAGGATGTGACAAGAGAGTTGGGCACGTGTGAAGCTAAGAAAACCCTACTTTTGCCAAGGCAAGTACAACAAGCTTGTGTTCACGCAAACTTGTGAGAAAAAACTTGTCTTATGATTTGTATTATTTTATTTTATTAAGTCCTCTTACCGAATGGTCTTATCAAGCCAGGTTTGTTTTTTCCTCTGTAACAAACAAATTATGTGCACGCTACACTGTTTATATAAACTAATTTTAAGGAATTAATATAAGCATGTGTCATTGTCGAATATTCAGAAATCTGATATTATTTTTGTTCAGTGGACATGAGTGAGACACGTGTGGATCAATAGCTTTCTCACGAAGCTGTCTACTTGCGTGTACTGTATTTACATGCTTCTTATTAATTATATTGGGCCAATTTTTTTGGTCACATTGAGTGCATTGGCTAGATAGCTTAAGAGACATGAGTGGTACAAATCTCATTATTAGATGTAAGGGAGGGAAGATCCTTTTCTTGATCTTTTGGTTCCCTATGATTAGATGGATTAAGATGGTAGGATGATAGGGGATCATAATTGGAAATACCCTAATCACTTCTTTTAAATTGTTTTTTTAGGTTATCTTTTTGCATGGAGGAGGTGTGCAATGGGGAAGGATAAGGGTTGGGTGTTTGAAAGAGTATAAGAATGAATGGAGGGTTTTAATAATGTTTGTGAGTGTGGAATTTAAAGATAGTAATAAAGTTGTTTTGTATATTTATATTGGTTTTCTTTTGAATCTTGAAAAAAAGTTTTGAATATTTTCGGAAGAGTTTTGTAGATAAAAGGTCTTATAAGACAAATTGATGTATCATTTGTTGGTGACTTACAAATGATATTTTGATTTGAGTGGTTTATGGGGCCCAAAAATAGTAACAAATTTGTTACATGTACAAATATCCTTGACAAATGCTATCTATATCACGTCTATATAATGTTTGATTTTTAATATGAGATCTTTTGCTTTGAATCTTGATAAAAATTTATATAGGGGAGAAGACCCAGTATCCGCTAGGGCTAACTTCACACAACCGTAAAATTCAAACCGTATGTTGAATCGGAAAATTTTTTTATGGGTTTTTTTTCGCACATGAGTTAAGATCTTATAACTAAGGTTTTGGCTTCTGGGCAATTCGGTAGAGTGGGGTAGCATCTGATATGTGCGTGGAGGTCAAAAAGACACCTTTTAGAGGTGCCGTCTGCTTGTCGTCACCTAACATCCCAATACCCGCTAACTATAACCACAAATTTTTTTAAAAAAACACCTAAATGTGTCACTTTTAACATCTAATTAAAACTCTTTTATCATTCAAATCCGCTCAAAAGTCAATGGGTCTAATTCACGTTAGCACCTTATAGAATAATTTTGGCGCCCATTAAAAATCACTCCTACATATTAATCTCCTTACTAAAGCAGCGGACACCAAACACATTACACCCCCAATTAATCTTTATTTGGGGTCCGATTGACACATATGACTATTTTTTTTTGTGGGTATCCCATCCTGTTCATTCACTTTACCGCATGCTCTGTCTGGAAGCTTCCCGGCGATGGAGAAGGATGCAGATGGCGACGGCTCTCCACGGCTCCTGCACATGCACACGGCTTCAGGTAACATCTAACATCTTTCTCCTTTGAATATGCAAACAATGGTACTGGTTAATCATTTTATTATGCATCTTTCATGACCCGTGAAGGGTTTATTCGATGATTGAGACCCGTGAAGGGTTTGTTCGATGATTGAAAAATTATTACTGCTTGTCTATGAAATAAATCATTCCTCTTACACGCTTCTCGCCATGTGTTGTTTTATTTTGCTAATGTCATGGTACTGGCGTTATACACACGGATTTTTTTGGGGGTAAAATAATTTCCTATCCTCATTTTACCGCGTGCTCACAACGTGGTAAAGTCGACTGTATCATGATTTTGTCTGCAGAAATGATGACGAATTTTGTGGGTTTGTGAAAACCCTTGCTTTTTTTTTTCCAAATACGGGTTTTATTATGGTTAAATGATTAAATACGATCTGGTAAAGTCGATTGTCTCATGATTTTGTCTCCATAAATGATCAAGAATTTCGTGGGTTTGAAAAATAATATTTTTTGGTCTGCTTCGACCTTTTTATAAAAAACCCATGTCACTTTGGGCATAAATTATTTGTGAAAACCCTTGCTTGGCTTTTTCCAAATTCGTGTGCTTAAGAAATTAATCTCATGAAACCCTTGCTTGGAATATTTTGCATCTATCTGAAAACGCATTTGTGAAAACCCTTGCTTGGCTTTTTCCAAATTCGTGTACTTAAGGAATTAATCTCATGAAACCCTTGCCTGGAATATTCTGCATCTATTTGAAAACGCACTTCTATATTCCTAGCTTGTTTTTTTCCAAATTCGTGTGCTTAAGGAATTAATCTCATGAAACCCTTGCCTGGAATATTCTACATCTATCTGAAAACGCACTTCTCTATTCCTATCTTGGTTTTTTCCAAATTCGTGCACGCTTAAAGAATTAATCTCATGATGAAACCCTTGCCTGGAATATTCTACATCTATCTGAAAACGCATTTGTGAAAACCCTTGCTTGGTTTTTTTCCAAATTCGTGTGCTTAAGGAATTAATCTCATGAAACCCTTGCTTGGAATATTTTGCATCTATCTGAAAATGCACTTTTGTATTCTTGCGAGTGAGGAATTATTATTATGAAACACTTGGTTAATTTCTTGTGCACATTTCTAAAAACCCAATACATACATACATACATATATGTATGTATGTATGTGTACATACATACCATACATATATGTATGTATGTATGTGTACCTACGGTATATGTATGGTATGTATGTATGTGTACATACATACCATACATATACCGTATGTACACATACATACATACATATATGTATGGTATATGTATGGTATGTATGTACACATACATACATACCATATACTCTTAGTAAGAATTTTTATACATACATACATATATGTATCTTTATGTAATATCAACACATCTATACATACCATGCATATTTTCTGCATCTATCACGAGAAAGCACTTTTGTATTCACGGTGAGGAATTATTATTATGAAACCCTTGGTTAATTTCTTGTGCACTTTTCTAAAACCCCAAGTATGTATGTATGTATGTGTACATACATACATACATACATACATATATCCCATGTGTACTTTTCTTGAAATTTGTGTGCTTAAGGAATTAATCTGATGAAACCCTTGCCTGGAATATTTTGCATCTATCTAAAAATGCACTTTTGTATTCCTGCGAGTGAGGAATTATTATTATGAAACCCTTGGTTAATTTCTTGTGCACTTTTTTGAAAACCCAAGTATGAATGTATGTATGTATGTATGTATGTACATATATATGTATGTATGTAATATGTATGTATGCACATTACATACATATATATGAATTTAATGTACATACATGTATGTATACATACATACATACATATATATGTATGTAATGTATGTACATATATATTACATACATATATATGTATGTATTGAAAGCAACGACAAGCATCCTCTGCACATTCCTCTAACATCCCAAGTCTCAGGTAGGTACTTATAGTTATTTTCATTTATGTAGTGTCTTCTTACTTTATACATTCTAGCATTTGTTTATATTTTTCTACTTTCCATTGCACATACAGAAGGCTAGGATACATATATTTGTCATTTTACATTCTTTGTCTCTTGTTCATTCAGCAAATCGATGTATATGTGTGTATCCTTTTCCTATCCTTTCAAAATGCAAACAATGGTACTGGTTAATCATTTTCTTCTGCATCTTTCACGACCCATTAAGGGTTTATTCGATGATTGAAAAATTATTACTGCTTGTTTATGAAATAAATCATTCCTCTTACACTCTTTTTCACCATGTGTTGTATATATGTATGTATGTATGTATGTATGTATGCACATACACACATACATACATACCTTTATACTATATATACATGTATATATGTATGTATGTATGTATGTATGCACATACAGCACATACATACACTCCATATATGTGTGTGTGTGTATGTATGTGCATATATACATATATATATGTATGTGCATACATACATATATGTATCTATGTGTGGCAATGTTATTGCATATATACATATATGTATGTAATAATGCATATATACATATATGTGTGTATGTAATGTATGTATGTATGCACATACATTACATATATACATATATATATATATATATATTGTGTGTGTATGTATGTATGTATGTATGTGTGTATGTATGTGTGTATGTGCAGCCTTCTAAAGAGTCTTAGCTGATAAAATGAGTGAACAAAATGGGATACCCACAAAAAAAACATTAGTCATATGCATCAATAGGATCCCAAATAAAGATTAATTGGGGTGTAATGTGTTTGGTGTCCGATGCTTTAGTAAGGAGATTAATATGTAGGAGTGGTTTTTAATGGGTGCAAAATGATTCTATAAGGTGCTAACGTGAATTAGACCCATTCACTTTTGAGCGGATTTGAATGATAAAAGAGTTTTAATTAGATGTTAAAAGTGACACATTTAGGTGTTTTTTCTGCTTTGCAATGTATATTACTGATTTTCTGCAATTTATATGTATGTATATGTTTATATGAATACATGCATGTATGCTTATGTTTCTATGAATGTTTGCATGTATGCTTATGTTTGTATGACTGTATGCATGCATGCAAACCTGCAAAAAATCACAGATATATAAGGCTTCCCAAATGAACATCGAATCCAAATATAGTGCAGAATTCAGTCATATCATCTCTAAAAACCTACGTAACTGGCAGCTACAAATTCAAATGCTATAACAAATTCATATTTGAAACACAACAATCAAATTGAATGCATTCAATTGTCAATTCAAATTTCTAAATAAGAGGGATAGCAGCCAGTGGCATTCACAATTTTTCTCCTCTACTACTATATTCACAATTGAACTTGATTAATTATGTGTTGTTGTACATGCATTATTTCAAAGGTCATATGATGTTTGTATGTTACTAGCCTCGGTTGTGACTACCCGTGGTTGTAAATCTTTTCTTGCAGGCATGGGAGAACAAGGAGAGGTGGTGTAACGATGTTCATGGTGGGCAGTTTGGTAATTGTGTTTATCAACACACCAAATAATTAGGGATTTTTTGTTCAAATTGTTCTAAGTTTCAATTATTGTTCTATATTTTTTACTAACTAGTATATATTTTTATTTATTTCAATAACTATTTTCCATGTTTGTTTGTTGTATTATATTTGTTTGTTGTGGCAGGCATGCCAAATGGGTAGGAGGTTGTGAAGAGCATGTCAATTTGTAAGATTACATTTTAGGTAAAGTCTTTCAAGAATTTACTTTGGTTGTGACCCGATAGACATTGTGTTCATTTATAATGTTCATTTTTATTAGTCATTGTAAACTTACATTTACAATTTACAATTAGCTTAATTTCCAAGTGTCTGTGTTCAAAAATTTATAATTTCAAATAGATTAATTTATGGATATGTTGCATATAGATGTATAGTTATATGTATGCATATACTTAGTTGTGTATACATATATATTTATGTATGTATGTATGTATGTATGTATGTATATACGTATATATTTATATTTATATATATATATATATATATATATATATATATATATATATATATATTTATATTTATATATATGTATGCATGTATACACAACTAGGGAGGTTGTAAAGAGCAAGTCAATTTGCATGATGACATTTCAAGTCAAGTCTTTCAAGAGTTTACTTTG
Source organism: Sequoia sempervirens (assembly GCA_007258455.2). NCBI lineage: Eukaryota > Viridiplantae > Streptophyta > Pinopsida > Cupressales > Cupressaceae > Sequoia > Sequoia sempervirens. The sequence continues at coordinate 73,563,144 of VDFB02058242.1, read as the reverse complement.
GCTATGACCTGGTAGACATTGTGTTCATTTATGATGTTCATTCATGAACCTGAACAATGGGATTTGATTTATGATGGGATTTACTTATTCATTGTAAACTTACAATTTAGAATTAGATTGATTTCCACTTACACTTACAGTTACAATTTATGGATATGCTACATATAGATGTATAGTTATATATATATGTATGCATATACTTAGTTGTGTATACATATATATATATACACACACACACAACTATGTTTATGCATACATATACATATATATATGTATGTATACACACACACACACATATATATATATATATATGTATGTATATGTATGCATATACATAGTTTTATGTGTATATATATATATGTACATAATTTTCTGAATTTCAATCACATACATTTCTTAATGTACATTTAAATTTTCAACAATGTTAGTTAGATGAATACAACAAACACATATCCAAAAAAATGATAGATGAATACAACAAACACAAAACTGATTTCGAATCACAAAAGCATAGATCATTAACTTGGAAAGAAGACAAGGAGTCTTCAGTCTTACAAAAAACACGCTGGAACACATCGAATTAGATAAGTTGAGAATAGACTACCATTTAGTTCTACAAAATTAGACACTAGTATCCTTTGGCTATCCAATACAATAGACTAGTATCCTTTGGCTGTCCAATACAATAGACTAGCATTCAGTTTTACAAAAAACACTCTAGCACACTTCGAGGTAAAAAATTTGACAACAAAAAATCCTAATCAGACATCCACAGATTTGATTAAGAAGTGGTGTGTCCATGGGGGCAACTGACTCCATGTCAACTGGAGAATATGTTAAGGACTGCGGATTGTTTTGTATGGAACTTTCTCTACAAGCAAGCAATGCATGATTTTCCTCTGGAGTGAGTTGTAAATGTGGAGAGCAGCCTTCAAAAGACCCATTTTGTAGGATGCTAAGAGTTGCAAAGGCTGGAGACAAAATGTTAATCATGTCCCTTAAAATTGGATGTTGACTTGGAAGAGGAGTTGTAGGAGTACTCTTACTTCTGTTTCTTTCTGCTCTTTCCGCCTGCTTTTGGTTTTCCTTCAACTAACTAGCAATCTTTGCTTGCTCCCTTTGAAGCTCCTTTTTATGTCACTGCCTCGGTTTCTCCTCTACAATTTTTTTTTTTTTGCAGCACGTTCCAATCTGTTTGCATCCCTCTATGTGAGGATTGCTTCTCTTTCTGCCTTCTTTTCAGCCATTTGCTCCCTTTTCCTTTGCTACAATTCTTGGTTTCTTTGCTTCTGCGCCTCTTGTTCATTCAGCAAATCGAAGAAATCATCTGATGTCAAAATTTGAGACTGCCTACTAAGGCATAGGACCTCATTGCGACCTCTATTAGATGATTAGCGCACTCGTTGCATTGGGAGTTGCAAAAAAGTGCTTTTGCTGCTTGTTGGATGCTGATCATTGACTTGTGTGCATGGCACATAGTTAGCCTCTTCATCACTTGAGTCATTACCATCGAGTCCATCCTCTTCATCATTTTCAACCTCCCAATTTCTCCCAATTGTGAAGTAATGGATGACATCTTCAGGATCAACATTCGGTGGTGATGGCATGGACAACCCTTCATCCACTTGACTGAAATTGAGATGCACCCCTAGGTTCAAAGCTACATCTTGAAATTCAGATGGCAGATTGAGACTCTCTTCATTTTCAGCTGCCTGATTACATGATCGAACTGCTGGTTCTTGTTGAATTTTTGTTGCCTCAATGTTTTCTAGATTTGGGGGAATGTTTGCAGAAAAGGTTTCCACAAACTGTCCAATCTGTTCCTCATTCCAACCTACTATCCTCAAACAAGTCTCTACTGCCATGAACTATGCCTCTTCATCAGCTATATCACCCTCTGTTTCTGCTCCCAATGTCGTTCCTTCCTCTTCAACCACGAAATCTTGGCTTGGCCCCATATCCAAGTCAAGTGCATGTCGATCTAATGGCTAAATTCATGTTTTTTTCTAAAACCACTTGCAATGTTATTAGGAGTCAAAGCTTGTGCAAAATCTTTGCTGGCAAGTGTTGCCAAATCTTCCCTTCCAATGTAAAGTTGAGGATTTTCAAAGATCCACATAGTCCTTTGTTGTTTGAAGTAGTTCTTAAATGGTGAGAACACACTAACATCAAGGGGCTACAATTTGTGGCTGCAATGTGTTGGAAGTGTGAGCAAATCTATTCCCATAGCCTTTGCTTCTTCGACCGTTTTGAATGCCACATGGCTGCCATGACCATCAAAGATTAGAAGTTGTCTGTTGGTTGGTGACACACCTCTTGGGACATTTATTGCGAAGTGTTTTAACCATTCCACAAATAATTTTTTGGTCATCCAAGAATGCTCTTGGATTTCCATGCATGCCCTTGGCTCACAATTAACAATATAGTTTCTAATGTTCCTTTTGGACTTGAACAAATAGTAACCAGGTATAGCTTGACCTGCTGCACTAACACAAGCTAGAACAGTGATCCATTCTCTGCTTTTAGCAATTAATTGTGGAACACATTTTATCCCTGTTTTTGCAATAACTCTCATTGCACAATTTCTGCCAGCTTGCACACTTGTTCTATCGTAGTTCCATATGTTGTTGGGCCCATAATTATGTTTGTTGTACAACTCCTCCAAGTTATCATAGAATGAAGAAACTATTTCGGGGCGCAACATTATAGCTCGATCTATGTCCACTCCTTTGGGTGTTCGAATTGTCAATCAGGATGCCTTTGACGAAATCCAACCCACCATGACCTCCCTAGTATCCCATTTGTGAATGGGTTAGGCCTCACTCGAACCATGTGGGCCACCATTGACTTAAGTTGTGACGCTTGAAGGCCATGGCCAATATTAGCCATATCTTTACACCATTGCACAATTTCAGCTTCTTCTTCGTCAGTTAGGATTGTTCATGGCCCCCTCCTTTTTGTGGATGTCACACCATTGAGCCATGCCCAGAAACTGCTAGGCGGGATTCCCCATTTGATCGTTGAACCTCTGATTGACATTCGATGGTCCTCAATATCTGTAATGGCTTTTTCCATGTCATGCATAGACCAACTTTTCATGCACAGATCTGGGGTTGTCACTTGGTCAGCAGAAGGCGGTTCCATTTCTACGTCAGTATTATGAACAATAGGTTCAAAACCATCATTTTCATTGGTTTGTTCTGGATTTTCAGAAATAACTTCCTTGTCCATGTTCATTGTTGGCTCTTCATCAACATCTAGAACATTGAATGTCACTCCACGAGGTACTCTATTCAAGCGCCTCCCACCCGATATTTTCCTCTTTTGCCTTGGTGCCATGATTGTCAATGATCCTGTACATTGTAAGTGATCAAGTGTCAGAAAAACAATGTATAAACATTGCAAAACACAGATATAAGTACAAAAAATAGGTATAAACATTGCAAAATAGAAAACAGATCTATTTTATCATTCAAATCTACTCAAAATTCAATGGGTCTAATTCAGGTTAGCACCTTATAAAATCATTTTGGTGCCCATTAAAAATCACTCCTACATATTAATCTCCTTACTAAAGCACCAGACACCAAACACATTACACCCCAATTAGGGTCCAATTAAAGCATATGACTAATGTTTTTTTTGTTGGGTATCTGATTCTTTTGCATCATTTAATTTGGGTTTACATATATATATGTAGATATAGATGTATTTATATGTATTTGTATAAATATATGTATACATGTATCTGTGGATACATATAATTACATAGTTACATGTATGCATATATTTGTACATATACATATATATATCTATATATACATAGATATATGTATGTATATATATCAATGTTCAAAGCACATTGTACAAACTTGGGTTTTCAGAAAAGAGAACAAGAAATTAACCAAGGGTTTCATAATAATAATTCCTCACTCGCAAGAATACAGAAGTGCGTTTTCAGATAGATGTAGAATATTTCAGGCAAGGGTTTCATGAGATTAATTCCTTAAGCACACGAATTTGGAAAAAACCATGCAAGGGTTTGACAAATACATATTTATTTTCAATGGGTTTGCCAATTTATGCCCAAAGTGACATGGGTTTTTTATAAAAAGGTCGAAGCAGACCAAAAAATATTATTTTGCAGACGTGTTCAAACCCATGAAATTCCTAATCATTTCTGGAGACAAAATCATGAGACAATCGACTTTACCAGGTCGTATTTAATCATTCAAAAAAAACCAAATTCACATTGTTTTTTTAGGGTTTAGGGTTTAGGGTATGTATTTATGTATGTATGTGCATACGTACATACATACATACATACATACATATATATGCATATATATATGTATGTATGTCTTCTTATGTATACATACATAGATTATAGATCACAGTATATATACATATATATATATATATGTATATATATATATATATATATATATATATATATATATATATATATATATATATATATATATATATATATATATATATATATATATATGTATATATATGTATCTATGTATCTATGTATGTATAATATAGGCTTCTACATACATACATACATAGATACATATGCATATATATATATATGTCTATATCTATGTATGTATGAAGGTATTACATGCACATACATATAGAATTAATAATGAGAAGGTGTAAGGGAATGATTTATTTCATAAACAAGCAGTAATAATTTTTCAATCATCGAATAAATCCTTCATGGGTCGTGAAAGATGCAGAAGAAAATGATTAACCAGTACCATTGTTTGCATTTTAAAAGGATAGGCAAAGGATAGACATATACATCGATTTGTTGAATGAACAAGAGACACAGAATGTAAAATGACAAATATATGTATGCTAGCCTGTTGTATGTGCAATGGGAAGTAGAAAAATATAAGCAAATGCTAGGCTATTGTATTGGACAGCCAAATGAAATGTATTTAAATAGAGTTATAGACGTATATATGTGTGTTTGTGTATGTATATACGTACATATATACATCTATATATGTATTTGTATATATGTGTATATGTTTTTAAATACATAATACACATATATTAAATGCATGTATATATATATATACACATATATACACACACATATACATATTAAACCCTGATAAATGACCAACCCTGACAAATGACCAAAAATAAACAAATATAAATAGGTACACATATAAGCAAAAATAAATGACAAATATAAACCCTGATATAAACACTGAAGTAAATGACAAATGAGCAAAAACATACAAATATAAATACAGGTACCATTGTTTGCATTTTCAATGGATAGGCAAAGGATACACACATATACATTGATTTGTTGAATGAACAAGAGACACGTAATGTAAAATGACAAATATATGTATGCTGGCCTACTGTATGTGCAATGGGAAGTAGAAAAATATAAACAAATGCTAGAATGTATAAAGTAATAAGACACTGCATAAATGAAAATAACTATAAGTACCTACCTAAGACTTGGGATATTAGAGGAATGTGCAGAGGATGCTTGTCGTTGCTTTTAATTTTGCAGAGAATAACATGCAATTGTGAATGTCGCTGGCTACTTTCCCCCTCTTATTTAGGAATTCAAATTTGACAATTGAATGCATTCAATTTGGTTGTTGTGTTTGAAATTTGAATTTGTTTGAGCATTTGAATTTGAAGCTGCAAGTTACGTAGGTTTTTAAAGATGATATGACTGAATTTTGCATTACATTTGGATTTGATGTTTATTTGGGGAGCCTTACACCTATATTTAATTGTGCAGGTACCTACAGGAAATGAAATAAATACATATAGTTGTCAGGGAGTGTGTGAAAGACTGTGCATTTCAAATCCCATATAGTTAAAAGGAGATTGTGATTATCTCATGTAAAGCACCATTAGTTGTGCATGTATACTTGTAAATATAAAATGTAGTGAGGGACAAACATTTGCAAGTGGGGGTATTTGTAATAGTAAATGTTTTAAATGAAATTGTAAATGAGCCTTTTTATGTGCAAGTTGACTTCTTTTATAAATGCAAAGGCATGTTTAGTTGTCTACTATGATTGATGAGTGACTCATTCTGTTATGAGCAACTATTGGTGTTGTTGTAATTTTTTATTTGTTCATAATTTTTTTTTTAATGGATCAAAGTTAAAAAAAAATTGGGGGTGGAGTGAGCATGGAGGTGGCGGTTATTCAATGGGTGGTTGTAATGCCCCGTCGTGCGAACCCCAAAGGACAAATAAACAATAATCACTGCACAATTTTTTTTTTAAAATAAATATAACATACATGTAATACAAATTAAGTCATAACATGAATTTCATTTAAGTAGATTCACTAACACATACATCCCTTGGGGTACACGAAGAGTCATTACGTGACTTAAATCCGCACAACAACAATAAAGAATATAATCCAAAAATATAATCCAAAGTAAACATTAAAAAATATAATCTGTGTACATAAATACAACATATACATGATTAACTCAATACATTGAACAACAACTGCCATGGCCATTAGCCACAAAAGGTTTAACATTACATTACAATACAATGCTTAAGAAGTACAATGATACAAAAGTGTTTCCACACATGAATGGAAACCATACAACAAGAACCATGATACAAATGAATAGATGAATACACAGTATCAAACTGGCTCCAAGATAGATACAACTCTAGAGTCGTTGCAACAGCACCAATCCGCACCTCTCGATTCTTGACTGGGGACCCAATGGGGTGCTTAGCACGTTCCACCCGACCACGTGAGTCGGAAGACCCACCCCCCGTGCTAGGAGCTAACAAGAAAGAGACCTCAACCAAGAACTTCCAAACAGGGAACCACAAGACTCAACGTCATACAAAAGTATCATAAAACTCAAGGATCACAATGACATAATCAACGGGTAAAAGCACAAAGTTTTGTCACACTTTCAGCCAACTTATCAGCACAACTAAATTTAAGTATTTCTAAGTAAAAATCAATTTTGGTCAAACATATGATCTAGTAAGATTCATTCTAGCTAAGTTAGATACTTCCACAACTTTTTCAACTAAAATTGTTGGCTAAAAATATATGGAGCACCACTTTGAGTCCAATTTACCAAAAAAATAAAATTATTTGACAAACTTGAAGTTTCAATATCTCCTACTAATGTAAATAACATTTTTTTAAAATTATAAAAATACCCTTCTGTAGATCCATAAGTGTAGTTTTCAAAAATATATTTATTTTAATAGTTTAATTATTTTTTATTTTTTATTTTTTATTTTTACTAAAAGTAGGTTATCAACACAAAATATTAGGTTGATTACTATGCCAAGGAAAATACTAGAGCTTATTAAAATTTGAAAAAATATGATGCACTAGATAAAAGATCTATTTTAAGATGGTATAATTTTTTTTCCATTTTAGATAAATATTTCATATGAATTTGACGTCAGGTAAGAAAGCTTGAGTTGTTTTAATTCCATACATTTTAATATTTATTTAAAAATATATATATTTATCAAAACTGGAAAAAAATATATCCATGCACTAAAGTTTCAAGTTATAAATACATACAAAATATTTGAAAAAAAAAAAATTACTATAAAAGTTTTGAGGTCTCATGCAACTTCATTTTTTAGCATTTTATGACCCAATAGGTATAGTTTTTTTTTTTTTTTTTTTTTTTTAGTTTATTAAAAACTAGTTTAAAATAAATTTTTTAAGTTTTATAAAACCTGAAACATAAAATATACTAAAATACATATTTTTACTAGTTTACATCATTTCCAAATTCAAAACATATATGCCACTTTTTAGTGATTCAAGTTTAAAAGAATTGGATCAGTTGGTCGTTCCTTTATAAAAAATTCTTGACCTGACTTTGTGCTTTTACTAACAATCCAAGAATCAGCATAATAAACTTGGAATCATAAATCCTAGTCCACATAAATCAAAGCAATGGCCGATGAAACAAGTAATGAGGATGATCATGATACACTTCCAAATCAATGAATTAATAAGCAATACAGTTCAGTTATGGTGTGATCAATAACATCATATCCATGATTGCCATAAGAGTCTGAGTGCATGGAGTCAAATATCAATGAGATCATACAAGACAAAGTGCAAAGATAAGATAGGGTAAAGAGCAAGTAAATCTGCATTTTCAGAGCAACTATATTTCATCCAATTCGAGAGACCAAAGAACCACATCAGGAGGATTTCAAAGAAACAACATAATAGGGTGTTGGGAGAGTGTCATGTGGCAACATGGATTCTCGGACTACCTGTTACAAAGGTATCGCCTCCATCTACTAACGGATTATCCAGGCAACCAAGCACTAGGAACCGCCTCCATCTATGGTTATCCAGGCTACCTATTTCAAGGAACCGCCCCATAGGGTTGCTCATGCAAGACCGTTACCTTTAGAGTGAACAAGGTAGCGATCATAATACGGCCTTCTCAATCCCCTTTAGTCTGTGGTAGCACTAAAAGGCGGATGAGGCATCAATTATCTTTTTTAATGTGATTCTACCCACCCCCTAGTTAATTACTTAGGTTTTCACTTATTAATCACACTCTAACGAGGGCTATCCTGGCGCCCCTTTGTGCGCCGACCACCCACTTAGAGCCACTCTCTCTCTCGACACTCAAAACATAAAAAAAAACAAAAATCCAAGGGTTGTACAACATAACAAGAACATTAGATCACCATAGAGAAACATGCGAGGCATTACCCATCTCGCTATAAACACATAATCGAAATCTTAAAATTCCCGTACAACCCTTTTCAAAATCATGAAACCAAAATGCTTGCCACATCAAGGGCACATAAAGAGAGAACATCAACTGACAATCATCTCAAGCCTCTGGAAGTCAAAAGAACGACAACCCACAAATGAGGGTAAAATGAAGCAATACAATCCCAACACAAAAACTTAACATATGGAAATCTCAACCAAAAAGACTCAAGCGGGCGACCAAAATAATAAGGATCCATCAAACTCATTCATTAATCGAATGTGAACTCAATGAATAACATCACCTATGAAAACCAAACAACTCAAGAGATACATCGAAATAAATTCATCATAACAATCATTAAACACGGGGATACACTTAATGAACAACAATAAACAAACAAACACTTTCTATCCATCCGCAAGGACCAAAATCTAATCACAACCTTATGACACAAAAGAGCTCCCTCCACAACAAAACTCAAATAAAATAAAATAAAATACATAATCAACTTGATACAAATCAACCGGCTCAAACCATCAAAATAAGCATCCTTATAGAGAATTTACGAAGAAGGGAGTAAGGAGATAGTCATCATTTAGAAAATCATCTATTTTACATAAACCCTACATTTATCCAAATATAAACAATCAACTCTTTACAACTATCAATTCTCCTCATTACCAAAATAAAACTATGCTAACCAAGAAATTTTCATATCTTCCACATATCCCTATCTACTTCATAAACTTATAAATATAAAGCAATCACACTAATATTCGCGTCACACAATTACGTGAATGAATGTTTATACAAAAATGTTCATTTCACATAACAATTCCTAGGTCTCAAAACTAAATATGAAAGATTCCATTACCTATTTGCCAATAGTATCCATTAGCCAATCATAATCAAAGAATATGTTATGACATTATACTTTCTTCCTATTTCAAATTAATTCTTCTAATTGACTTAATATCACTAATTTCATCATTTGCTATAAACCATCATCCGCAACATTAATCTTGATGTCATTTCTAATATAATTGAATTCTCTAGTAGCTACCTCGATATCAAATTAGCATTTTCACATAATAAACACATAGAATATTTCATCTTATTTTTATTTATTTTTAATTATCTCTGCTTCAAGCAACTTGATTCTTCTAATAACATAATATTTCTAATTTCATTATATTCCCTAATCATCTAATTTAACATCCTATAACTTGTTAGCAACCATTACCTATTCAACAAATAAATTAATCAATATCTTATTGCTAGTATTAACATTTCCTACTAAACTTAAGACACTAAAAAGGAACTCGGTCAACAATTCTATTCTATCAATTGCAACTTACATTTTCCAAATATTCAACCACAAAATACATTGTTTCCGCATTCCCTTTACTAATCAATGAAACTACTCTTCATTTTATTTATTTATTATTTTCTAATTCACTAACTATATTTTCTAATAAATACAAGGCAAAGGTCCTCTTTCTTGAAATCATAATATTTACATACAACATTACATATATATATATATCGCACACATAAATATACATCTTTATTTATTTATCTATTCACATATTTCCTTATTATCAATATAAGGATTTGTTTTCAAAATGTAAAATACAGATTTTAACCATATAAAAGTCCACACACGGATAGATAGACAGATAGATAAATATATATATATATATATATATATATATATTATAACAGATGGGTTAATGACCGAATATCAACATGCAATTGAACGATTTAAAGTATTTGAGTTACATCATTCTATTACTAATGGTCCCCAAGATGCTAACACAGTCAAATGATATATATAATGGAAGGGATGATATTACACAGAGCTAGAGGAAGAGGCTTGATACTTGAAGGCGACAGGTCACTTTCAGCTCCAAGGCATTTAATTACTGTAGGAGAAATTAAGGAAATACAGAATTCTAAGAGATGAGTATATTGTTTTACTTAACTTTAAACAAGGACAATATTCTAGCAGAGATTGCTGGAATTGCTAAATGAACGATTCAGATATCCAGTAATAATGAAAGGACATAACTGTAATGATTTAAGGCAAAAGCGACTGGTTTATTGACTCACAACTCACCATGAGAAGAGTCCACCAATTAGGTTCTCCCATTTGCCAGATGCGACGACTTTGCAAGTCGAAAGGTTGCAGCTCTTAAGAGATGGAGAATTAATGTACAACATTTCTGTTTGCTGGTGAGTTTCCAGAGACGCGCTCAAGTTTGAAGTTTGGAAATTAACCATCACCACAATCAAAGGTTACCTCTCGTACATTGACAAAATTTATTTTCAAGTGCAGCAACTGCGATAGATTGCCAACAGAATCCCGCAGGTTATTTAAATCTAGACTTCCTATTGAGTTCAAGTACCGCGGCTGAGACTGGTTGACAAAAAAAACAACAGAGAAATTACTTATGGCTCCTTTTCTTTAGAATTTATTGAAGAGACTCAGAATTTGAGAGACATTGCTATTTCCTTTTATTATCTGATCAACAAGACTGAAGCCTTATCACTAATGATCCCGCCACTACATGTTAACAATGAAACCAGAGGGATTAGTTGCAGCTGTGAAAGGTGGTCAATGATTTCTGGGGAACTATTTAATTATGTACAATGCCTCAACTCTAAATGATGAAACTGTGACAGGTTGACGAGTATATTAGAAAGAGAATATTGGAATTTGGAAATATCGCTGTCTACTTGCATTATTATCAAATCACAAATGTTATCTGCAAGACTAAAGGGAAAAAGAAAGATGAGGTGCAAGAACGTGACTTAAGAGAAGGAGAATTAACATATAAATTTCTTTCAGAGTCTCTCTAGCGTCGCTGATTCAATGATTACCTATCTATCTGAACTTTTCGCTGTTTCATCTTACTCTTGGGCATTGGAACTCAGTTTGTAACTCCGGTTGGTGCTATGCGTTTTAAACTAGAGAAGCATACCTCTACTCAATGAAGCCTTGTCTATAAGGAAATTCCAGAGTCTCTGAGACTAGTCAGAGCTAAAGCAACCAGATAAAACACACACAAATTCGACCTTCGCTCTAGATAAATAATGACAGAAGATAGCTTAGCATGCAATTACGGCAATTGGAGACAGAGAAACCCTAGACTATGGAATCCATTTCGCCTAGACCTGACTTTTTCTTTAATCCTAGATATAAATTATTCCAGTATCTCATAATTTATTATGATCTTTACTACCCACAAACTTTACAAATACAAAGGATTCTAATCAAAGGGTGTCACTATGTCACAAAACTTTAAGAGTCAACACGCATTAACTGCCCATTTATATAGAAGGCTACTCTAATAAACACATTACAAACAAAAGCCTCGCCACAAACAATGCATGTGCAGATCACAATTGGAAAGTCCATAAAGATAGCCTTTGGATTCGGCATGAAAATTTGGTTACTACTAATCCTCATAAACTTCAAAATTTACAGGCTGCAAATTGGCATGCAATGATGTAAAAATGAATTGACACTTCAAATACAATTGAATACGCAGATTGAAATTGTATTCTTTGTAAATTTAACCGTGTAGGAAAACATACCTGGCTCTAAAGCTTTGAAGGGTGCAGAAAACCCTACTTGATAAAGTTTTGCTAATATAACTGGAACTGGACGTAATGAAGAAATTCATTAGCAATCATCCTAAGAACTTTCCCTCAGACTAATTAAATTCCAACTTCAAAGCAGCCCGAGTAACGGAGTTTCCCGCATCTTCCCTTCACTCCCCCTTTCATCCTCATGCCAGAGGTACAATATACTGCTGAAGGCGCCCCTTCAATTCCTAACTGAATGTCTTTTCACATTCCCCATAACTGAATCTTGAAATTGAAATAATATTTCTTTGCATGTTTATTATTTATTTCACAAAGAAATAATAATAAAAATCTTATATGAAATATTTTATCCTCCGAAAGGAATAATAAGGAAGTCATTTAATTTTGTTTATTGTACTATTATTCATTACTTCCACAATCATTTATTTATTTATTTATTTAATTATAATATTCAAGTTTGATTGAGTTAATTCATTTTAAACATTAATAATATTTTATTAGAATTTATTTCGTCACATTGTTTACCATATTAACATTATTATCTTCACAAGATAATTAACTTATCAATTATAACTAGGTACCAAACTTTTAATGGCTTTTCTCATTTTTACCTTCATTCCAACTTAAGTACAATTTTAATATTTAATCCTTTCTAATATTTTCTCACTTTTAAATTTATTAATCGAATTTAATCATTAAATGATAATTACTTTTCCTCATCAAATCCGATTACTTTAAATAACTAACTCCCAAAGATAATTAAATTAACATTTATTATTGAATCTAATTCTTTATTTAATTCCAGATAAGGCAAGTAATCCTATAATTAAATTGACTTTATTAATCAAATCCAAGCATAATATTAGTGTTATCTCATAACCTTAAAATTAAATTAAATAATAAAATCACCACCTCATCATGACATTACCACAACAACTTACTTGACATCAACAACAACCGCAAACGGAGGGCACTACAGTGGCGGATACTGGGTCTTCTCCCCTATTCATGACAGAATCTTGTTAGTAAAAGGTCTTATAAGACAACAATTTGATGTATAGTTTGTTCGTGACTTAGAAATTGTATTTTGACTTTGATAGTTTATGGGGCCTAAAAATAGTAACAAAGTTGTTCTGTGTACAAATATCCTTGACAAGTGTTATCTATATCATGTCTAAATGATATTGTTTGATTTTTAATCTTAGATCTTTTTTTCTAAGTCTTGATAAAAAAGTTATATATTTATGAGGAATCTTGTCGGTAAAAGGTCTTATAAGACAATTTGATGTATGGTTTGTTGGCGACTTAAAATACACTTTGATTTGAGTAGTTTGTGAGACCCAAAAATAGTAACAAAGTTGCTATGGACACACGCATTCTTAATAAATGATATTTAAATTAAGTTTGAATAATATTCATTTTATTTTTAATCTCAAATCTTTTAAAATCTTGATTTTGATTTAAAAAATCTTATATATTCATGAAAGAACCTAAATAAAATAAATAAATTTGTTAACGACTTAAAAAACATCATTATCTTTTTAATAAGTGGCTACACACAAATTAAATCTTACAAAAAATTATTGTTACTTGTTTGTGAAGGTAAGATAAAAGTTAAACATGCCCCACTCATTGATATTTAAAGAGAACTTTTACCTTTTAGTGAGGTACTGAGGTAGTGGTATCCTTGATATGTGAATGATAGGAGATCATAATTCAATTTAATGAGTTATTTTGAGTTATTCTTGGGCGAGGGTATGATTTGAATGCATATAGGTTTGTCCATTTTATAAAAAGTTAAGAGTAAATGCTCTTTATAGGTTAGGGAAGGACATTAAATTGGTGTAGGAGATTTTTTAATGCAAGTATTGTACAAAGGTATTGTCTTTTCTATTTATTTAATTGTAAGGGACATTAAATTTGCGTAGGAGATTTTTTGATGCAAGTATTGTACAAAGGTATTGTCTTTTCTATTTATTTAATTGTAACGGTAAAAAGTACATATCTTGTATCTTTTACCTTTGCTATATACTATTTTGTGTTTATGTGTTCTAAGTATTTTTTCCTTCAACATAATTTTAACTAGTTTGACCCTCCCATTGATTTCATATGCATATTGACTATCATAAGCAATATGTTATCCCTACATAGAGCATTACCCAATATTAGATCATAATTTGCTCTTCTATGTACAAAATTATAGATGTGGTCTTCATCTAGGTTGGGTTAGCATATCATTTTGACTTGCTTTGTCAAAATTCAAAATTTATCACCAACCCAAGCTAACCTACCTCCAACTACTTATTTATCATTTCTCATGCTAAGTATTTAAAAAACATGTGCATATGAAAAATTTATAAAAGGGCATCACTATAAGGTCATTTTAACCATCCCTAAATTTAATTTTTTCAAACAAAATATCATAGAGGATCACTCATCAACCATTATTCATCTCTCCACATCAACTCTTGCATCAATAGATGGTGAAACTCTAGCTCTTGCACTAGGTCATTCCAACATCCATTGCATCAATATATAAAATCCTTAGCTTCATCATAGTCACATCAATTGTATTTGTTACTTATTTTCTTCCAACTTTATAAAAAAATTTAAATCATCCAAGAGGGCTTGACTAAGGAAAAATGAAGGGAGCAAGTTGACTAATGTGCCCAACATAGCAAGTTCCAATAGTGTTTCTCAACACCACCAAGTCTTTCACTACAAGTTATAGGCACATGCAAAACTTATTTGTAGTTACTAAAGATTTGTAAACAATAGGGTCAAATTTATAACAAAAAATTGAAACCACGACATTTGGGTCAAAATAGTAGATGTGTGGATCAAGGTCACAAATAGAGGTAGAGGTCATAATAAAGATAAAAATAATAAGAATGATGGAAATGGAATAGAGATAACATCATAATCATGGAACATGAGAAACATTAGAAATATAACATAGGAGCATAGAAGGTATTAATGAAACATGTTGAAGTTATATAAGTGCAAAATATGGAACATAAAAGTTAAAAAAGGATTATAAGAAAAGAATGAAATCTAAAATATAAAAAAAAATATAGAAGAAATAATGTGAACTAAATAAGAAATATGAGAAAACGTACAAGCTAAACATTGTAAATGGCACACACATAGAACATAGGAGCTAAAGGAAGAAAATTAAAACAAGAATAAAGATATTCCAAGTGGGGAGACATGGCATAAATAAAAGGAAAAAGTGTAAGAACACACAAGGTAAATGGAAGAATAAGAAAGAAGGACCACAACCTATAGAGAAAAATTGATAGGTCAAAGTAAAAATGATACAAAACATGAGGAATAATTGGGATGAACAACATAACACATGTTCAATGTCGCTTGTGTCAACATGCAACACTAACATAAATCAAATGAACAAAAGTGAAAGTGCAAATAGAGCAGGTAATAAGAGAAATAAATAATGAAATCTAAGCACTGAAGTCATATCCATTGGTTTTATATATAATATTCTCTAAAATATAATAAATTGAGATAAATTCCCCCATGGGACTATATGTTTTATCATGTAGTCTACTCTTATGGGTAAAATTATGACATCATGTATCCTCTTGTAGTGTAGAAAAATGTATCCCTTTTACATTTTCACACCTAAATTGGAATTAATATTAAAATGAACTTAATTATGCCTTAATTTAGTGTTGTAATATGTATTTTACATATTCACATTAAGTTTCGGGCCCTATTAATTAAAATGGATTTAATTGTGTCTTATTTTTGGTGTTGTAAAGTGTACCTCTTTACACTTTCACACTTATCTAGGTTTCCTTTAAATAATTGATCTTAAGTTTCCTTAATTGGCCCCTTTAATTCAAATCCAAGCCTAATTAATTGCATTTTCCAAAGAGGAAACCCAACATTCATTAATGCCTAAACATAACACTTCTCATTAAGCAATGTGTGTCCTAGGTGAGTGACCTAGGACCCATTTTCCCATGGGCGAATGGGTCCTCACTTAGACCTAGGACATAAATTTAAATTATGTTTTTGGTTGTATCTTAACATATTCAAATCCATATTCAAATGTCGACTTGTGTTATTTGAATTTCAGGAAATTAATGTTACATATCTATAAATATAAGGTCATTTCACTAAGTTTAACCTAGAAATTTCAAGTTATCTTAAGAGCAATTTCACAAGAGTATTTCAAGAGAAATGCAAGGCATTCAAGAGAAAATTTATTGAAGATTTATTGCAGCAATCAAGATCCAATTATCACATCAAAGTCTTGTTGCATCATGTGTGTTATTGGAGCTAATATGGTGATGTAGGTTCCGTGATCCATTCAAGCATTCAAAGCATTGTTTCAAGTCAAGATTCAAGGTTCAAGATCCACATCCATTGAAGCCATTTCATGCAAGTTGCAAATCTACATTCCAAGGTTTATTCAAGGGTTTGGTGAGTTGTGGCATTGATTTGTTCATTCATCATTTTTTTCATGCTATTTCATTTCAAATCAAGGTTTGATTACCTAAACGGGGTTTGACCAAGGAAAACCACCAAAAACAAAATAAAAATCCACTTGATTTGTGTTTACAAATTTAGGTGGAAGAAATCTTGAAGATCTCTTGAAGAGAAAAATTGAAGTTGTCAAAGTTGCAAAAGTTATCACAAAAGTTGTCATCTCATGGAAACTCACTTGCATAATTTATTTGACTTTCCATACTTGAAACTTGGGAAAATTGAAGGATTTAGATCTATTGTAGAGGCTCTCAAAAGTTGCAGACAAAACCTAACTCAGAACCCATCCACCCCTGGGTGAATGAGTCCTAGATCAACTTTAGTAGAGCACTTTTGGTGACCGGTATACATCATCTTGCCTCTCTCTAGTCTACATTTCATTTTTTGGTTCCATTATTATTGAGCTTAATCTATTAAATCCAAGTTGTAGATTTCATTTTGGAGTTAGTTTACTATTTTTAGTTTTTCTCCCCAAAGTGTTGTTTAATCAGGACCCCCATCCTTGCAAAAAAAGGAAATCTAAATATTCCTCCATCAAGTTGACTCTCCTAAGGGTAGTTAGTCAATTCTTTGTTGGGATATCATTTCCTAATGAAATAGAAGATAAATAGGTCCCTAATTGGCTCATACAACCCCATCCATCTATCTGAACCTATTTTTCTTTGTTTTGCCTCTACAATAATTTTCTTAGATTTCATATCATGTATTTGCTTCTTTTGAGTATTGATATCCTCAACATTACATTATG
This sequence comes from Sequoia sempervirens, assembly GCA_007258455.2. Lineage (NCBI taxonomy): Eukaryota > Viridiplantae > Streptophyta > Pinopsida > Cupressales > Cupressaceae > Sequoia > Sequoia sempervirens. The sequence continues at coordinate 73,545,526 of VDFB02058242.1, read as the reverse complement.
ATCCATATTTTATTAGTCAAATAATATTTATTGTGTAATACCATATGATTAGCCTCAACTTATGGTTTCATTCCTTTCTAAATAAGATATTGCATTCTATGTTTCAATGTAATGCATCTATTTGTAGAATTTTTATATATGCAATTATTTTTACAAAAAAAAATACCTAGATATGTGGTTAAAGTAGATACATATCCATTGGTTTTGTAATACCTAAATTATATTAAGGGCCATAAATAAAAACAATACCAACAAATTTTTCATGTTAACAATTGCAATGTACTTAGTAGTGAAGCAATATACACTAACATACTAGTATTATCAACACTACACAATGAGAATGCTACAGACTAAAACTCTACACTTATAGAAAAAATGTGTAGATATTCAGAATTAGAGAGGTGTTGCCAACTTTATCTATAAAAATTGCATGCATATTAATGCAATATAGGTACATGCACAAGAAAAAGACATGTTCCCAGTGAACCAAATCAACATAAGGTTATGCATAGGAATAGTGGCATAAGTCAAACTAAATTGTAAGGTAGAAAAATAGGGGAGATAAGATTTCACCCTTTATTTAACTAATTTCTTAGATTATTTGTGCCTACCAACACTTTAAAATAAAAATAAAGAAAATATTGAAAAAAAGATTCATTTGTTTATAGCTAGTATTCCTAGTTGAATGAATAAAGTAGATTCAATATATAATACACATATTTTTTATTTAACCTTTCTAGGTTCATTTAATTGGTTACTTCTAAATAATAATACATAGTTACAGAGTGTAGCATCATAATTTTTTCTCCCTGAGGTTGAAAGCACAAATTCACACTTTATTTGGTGCTCGCTTTGGTGTCCACTCCCTTAGTAATTTTTAGGACCACTTCCTACCCTTGAATTTACCTTTCAACTCAAGAGAATGTGTTAATGCTACCCTAAAAACACCTCCTAATCACATTATACCCTTTTAACTATAAAAAATGCTCGATTTTTGGATAAGCCCTAAATCAAAGGACCCTAAACTTTTGGATCACACTTTAATGAGTGTAAAACGCATGGACAAGTATGAGGGCATCCTGGTCCAAATATTTTTTCTTGATAAAGTAGGTCCTAAATTAGGGTTGGTATTTGTCTTGTGTGACATGAATTAAATTTCGATATTTGGTGGTAAATTAATCGCAAAGTTCAAATTTAAATGTGTCCTCCAACACTTTAATTTATTCCTATGTTTCCCTATTTAAAATATATTAGTCATTATAACAAAATGTATGCAATCACAATTACATCGAAGCTTTTCCAAAATTGACATCTTAGTTTAGAGATTTACAAGCAATTTTTTAGATTTATCAAGTTATCACAATTATTAAAGTTTGATGACAATGGAAAGATAAGCTGGAATATAGGGTTTTTGGATAACTTTGGCTTCTTTCAAGAAGCTAATGACTTGATTTTCAGTGAGTTCTCATCTTCATACTTTGATCACTTTATTTCCCTAAGTAAGGTATTTGAACATATTGATTTTCCCTTGAGTATTTGGCTATCTCTTGGGTTGGATCTTACATTTCATGATTGTGTCATATAGGAATCCACTCTAACACACTTGAGTAGGGCTTTTATCATTTACTTTGCATACCATAGCTTGTTACAACCTTAGACATACTTAAGGTTCAAAGCACACACTTTTACCTGTCATCAAATCATTTATTCATGGAGGTAGAAATACCAAAATGAGGGTTTGATTGAGGAAAAATATGATGTAGCCACCCCCTTTCCTTCTCTTTGATGTGTTTTGAGGGTTCAGAAACAAAAATGAAAGATTTCAGGATATGAATTTACAATGCAAACCTATAACTTCCAAATCAGGAATCAAGTGCTCAAAAACCCTCATTATCATACTAGGGTACCCTCTCCCTTGTCTACCTATTTTAGGTCCTTGTTGTCACTGGTTCCCCTCTATCTACTCCTCTCAAATCTACAATTATTTTGTCAATTTTCATTTTTTTCTATGTCAATAATTCATGTTTTCATATTACGTCTACATAATAATTAGGTTCATTAAGCCATATTCAATCAATCTATTTTCTTTGCAACAAAGGAATTAAACCTAGTGCATATTGGCTCTCCTTTTAGGTAGCTAGCCAAGCTCCCTTGTTGGCTTGTATTCCAATGTTAAGCCAAGGAAGGATTGATCTAGTTTTATCGTGTCTCGTCAGGGTATTGAGGTTGAAACAAAGAAAATTGGTGTGATAATTAATATGCCACCTCTAGAAAAATTCTCAAATTCATAGTTTACAAGGGAATATTCTAGCTATTCATCTATTTTTCTCATTACTAGTTGATCAAGCTCTCCATTTCACTCAACTTCTTAAGAAATATTCCCATTTTTGTTGGAATGAATACTGTCAAAAATATTTAATGATTTAAAACAATACTTGGATAATCCTCTTATTCTACAACTAGTCACCTCAGGATTCCCTTTCCTTCTTTATACTTTTTCTACATCTAATGCTCTTGTGACATTATCAACACAACATGATGAGGGTAAATAACATCTTGTATATTATACTAGTCACACTTTACTCAATTATGAGGTTCGCTATACTACAATGGAGAAGCAATGTTTATCTCTTATGTTTGCAACACATAACTTGAGAAATTACCTTTTAAATTTTGAAATCCATGTCATTATAAAATTTGATCCCTTAAAACATCTCTTTTCCAAAACTTATTTATCATGGCATCTTGCTAAATGGGTGATGTTGTTAATGAAATTTGACCTTAAGTTTGTTTCTCAAAAATAAATCAAGGGTCAAGCGTTGACCAACCACTTAGTCGATGCTCCTTCACCACTTGCTTTACCAAATCAAGAATCATTTCCAGATGATCATGTCCTTTCACTAGAAGTTGATAAGACATGATTTATTTTTTGATGGTTCTAGGTGTTGAACTAGCTCTAGTGTTGGTGTTATACTAATACCCCATTCTTGATCAATCCAATTCGTCTATCTTGTCCTCTTGATTTCCTATGCACTAATAACATCATGGAATATGAACCTCTTATCGTTGGTTTGTGTGCAACATTGTCCCTTAATATTTAATATCTTCATATTTTTGGAGACTCTCAATTGATTATAAGACAAATCAATGGATCCTATCAAGAAAAAAAAAAATTATCTCAATATCGTGACTTTTCCTTACAAACATTAAAACATTTTTCTTCTTATATTATTGACAATATCCCCCAAAAAGATAAGCAACATGCAGATGCAATGGCGATTGTTGTTTCCCTTATATCCCTTGATGATTCATCCTTAGATTTCCAATTTACTATTCATAATCTCTTGTCCCCATCAACATCTAAAAATTCTATTAATATCACTTTTTGTCACAATATTGATTGAGATGAATGGTACTCCCATATATTTCAATATTTGTGCAATGGTACCTTTCATGACCCTTCAACTAAAAGTAGTCAAGCTTGTATTCAAAAGCTTATAGAATGATATATCATTTTATCTAAAAATTTATATCAAAGAGGATATAATAGTATTATTCTTTGTTGTCTTAACAAATGAAAGATCCCTATTGCCCTTGAAGAGTCCCATTTAGGTGTCTATGGAGGATATTTCGGTGGCCAATCTTTGGTTAGGAAATTACTTCATATAGGTTAATATTGGAAAAGTATGGAACAAGATTATTTTTTCCTTTGTCAAAAAAATTCCCCTCAATGGACCAACAACATAAAAATTTAACTTGAGCTCCTACCTAGGAACTTTGTGGTCAAGTATCTCCTTGGCAATTCTCGATATGGGGATTGGGTTCTATTGGAAAAATTTATCCTCCTTCCTCCCAAGGACATACCTTTATTATCATGACTACTAATTACTTCAGAAAATGGGTTGAAGTGGTTCCACTTCGATCCATGACAACTGAAGTTATTTGTCATTTTATCCTTGATAATATTGTCACATAATTTGGTCTTCCTTCTTCTTTGGTTTATGGCAACATGGTACATCATTTAAGAAAAAATAAGTGAAGAACTCCTTGAAAATTTTCATATCCAACATCACTTCTCGACACCATACTATCCTCAATCAAATGGTCAAGCAGAAGGTTCTAACAAAATAATTAAACAAATTTTAAGAAAAACTATCAATAAACCTGGTAAAGACTAGAATACTCAAATCACTTGTGCATTATGGGCTTACTGAAGTAGTAAAGAAGTAATAAAACCACGCAGCACCTTGTTTGAAGCTTGCCACCTCACTTGACCAAGTCCACATCACCCAAGGACCCGTCAAGTGGGGTCACCTGTACCCATTAAGAAAAACATTGTTAACCAACATTAAGCATTATATTCCTTTGTACCGCAAGGATTAATCCTTGTATACTAGCTGGTAACGCCTTGAGCCTCTTCCAACACTTGCACAAACTCCAAATGGAACCCAAGTTAGCCAGACTATCAACAACTTGATTACCTTCCCTGTAGGTGTGAGTCAGGTATTTCCTGTCCAATTTTGAGATCAATAAATTTATGTCAAGCAGAATTTCCATGATGTTCTAGCTAAGCAACCTTCCATGAATAATAGAGTCAATCACAAACTTTGAGACCCCTTCAATATGTAGATTTTTTATACCCAGAGTAACAGCAACCTCGATGACCTTGAGTAGCGCCTGTGACTCAACAGTCGTGGAAGAATGAATACCAATTCCTCCAACAAACCCAACAACCAAGTTTCCTTTACAATCCCTAATAACACCCTCAATGTTGGCCAGACCAAGGTTCAACTTGGTCGTGCCACCAAAATTTAGTTTAAACCAGTTCAGCTCTGGGGGTTTCCAAACAATTTTTTTCCTAGCAGTGGTCTTGGAATCATTAAAGGAGTTTGTCCCAAGTTTGAAATTCCAGGAACATGCCATTTTAATCTCCCACTTTGTAGGGGCTTTATCCGGAGGTTTCAATTTTTATAGGGAGATACTTTAAAAAATAAGTCTAGACCCAATGTCAAAAACTTCCTTGGGGCACCTTTCAATGTCTTTGAAGATTTGATTGTTCATTTCTTTCCAAAGGAACCAGCAGATGATAGTTGGAGTTAAAATGACACTGAGAGGGGGGGGGGGCTGAATCAGTGACTTAACATAATTGACCAATTTTCAAAAATTCAAAAACATAGTTCAGATTTGATCTCAATATTACTCTGATTAATGCATTCATGAGTTGAATGTAATCATTTATAAAAAGAATTGAGAAAAGTAATAAACCCAACAGTGAACAGAAACAACAACAACACAGTAAAGCTATGAGAACATAGAAGAACAAAGAGACACAAAAAATTTGTCGAGTGGAAAACCCTCCTAGGGTATAAAAACCACTCCTGAAATGCCTTTTAGGCTTAATCTCTTAATCAACTGTTCACAATGCCTTATAGGCTGATTTTTGAGCACCCACTCAAGGAGCACCAACCCCTCGTTTAGAGATATCTATCTCAAGAAGTACCAACCCCTCAAATTATGATAATAATAACTCAAAGGATTTCTCTGATTTCAATTAAGCACATATTTCTCTGTTTTCTCATCTATAGAATACCTTAAAGATTCAATAATTGAATCCCTAAAATATTACATAGAGAAGAAATTTACAATCTCTGCATCTTGTTATTCATATTTTATTGTAGATTTTATACATACATTTTCATACAGCCAAGGAATGATAATCTCAGAATTACAACAACCGAACAGAAAATATAGTTTTCTGCTTCTATTTATAAATGCCAGAAAAGTAACAGTCTTCAAAAGTAACGGCTGAACAACCAACCAAAACAAGATTCATTTCACCCAGCTTCTGAAACTTGTGAGATCATTTCTCTGCATAAAAAAAACACAACTTCCCACCACATAAAATCATAACTTCCAATGTATGAAATACAATACTTAGTCAGGGCATCATTTGTCATATTAGTAACAGAGATGCAGAGTGCAATTAAAGAAAATGGTGATAATAAACCAGTATGTGCAGTATGAAACGCATAAATAAAAATACCAGACAAATCTGTAACTCCCATGGCTCCATCAACCACTGTCGAGCTTCCAGCCAAAGAGGCACATCAAACATAGCAGCCATACCATTCATTTCTGAACCAAAAATGAATTTCATCTTGACAAAGCCATTACTACCAGCAACAATAGTAAAGAGCAGTTTATGAAGCTTTCTCATGATGGCGGCCAAGCTAGGGTTTCATACCCAGACAAAAATAATAATCACAATTTTTTCCCTAAGTAACCTTCTTTTCAATCAATGTGACGGTATGCCGAAGGCAACTTTAACGCCAGACGTTCAACCCTAAAAACAATCGTTAGTCATCCCCTTGGTTCAATTCGCTTTTGCTGTGACACATCAGAGTCGAGGAGAAGACATAACGAATACATCATGTCTCATCGATGGGATTCCTTAGTATATTATGCATTCACTGAGACATAAGGTAACTTCTCACCGAGATACCCTTTTTGTTTCATTTTCTATCGCTATAGCTTTTGATATTGGAGAGACATCATATAGATCAACTTCGTTATACCGAAAGTCATTCATATGACTTTGTCGACAAGACACACCATCCTCACCAAGACCTCTCTTCAATGAAAGAGTCTCACAGAAAATACTTTTCAACTCTTATGTGTCGTTGTGACAAAACCAATCTCTCGCCGAAAACTCCTCATAAGACTTAGTCGGCAAGACCTTACAGGCTCACTATGACAACACTCTAATATCACATAGTCCGGCCGAAGTCAACTTTTCATTTAGAGTCCCTATAACATTTTGCCGAAGCAGTAACCTTATGCCGATAAGACATTCAATGCATCGGTCAATGAGACAAGCAATCTTCGGAGAGACTATATACCGAAATCATTATGTTTGGCCGAAGCGAAACCCCAGATGTTGTTTGGTAAGACAAAATCACTTCGCCGAGACCTATTCCGATACCGCCAAGCTCTTGCCGATAGACTTCCATCCACCACCGGTCGGTGTGACATACCAATATCACTGAGACCACATACCGACAGAATAACATATGCTGATAGAGATCACTTTCAGTCGCCAAAACAAAGAAGTCTTGCCGATAGCAACCTGTATGAAAAATTCAATCGACATGACATCAGAAACGTCTTGTTGATAGGCAACACAAACATTTCAAAGTGGATCGGGGAGACCCAGCCATACACATGCCGATATGTGTAAGCCTGTGATATGTAAAGAAACCATCTTTCAAACTCTATCAGTCAAAGAAATAACATTTATAACGTGAACCAGAATTCTCATCACCATGAAACTGAAACATAACAAATGACTTTCTGTAATAGCCAAGAGACATCAAAGAAGTGCCATAATAAATCATAAGGATCCAAATTGAGACTGATCATCAAAGAGAACTAACTGAAAGAGATTTTGTCATCAAGGAAAAACCATAAACACAATTGGGATCCAACAAACTCCCCCTTTGTCCTTGATGGCAAAACACAAATGACTCTCCCCCTTTTTGCCTCAAAGACAAAGAATAGAAGAGAAGAATGTGCATTGCCATGAAACACAACTAAGAAGCCAACCAAAATATCATGAGAAACAGCTGCTAAATGAGTATCAGTGCAGCATCCAAGATTGTAGGAGAGTTGTAAGTGAATCAAAACATATAACTTGCTCCCCCTAAGCCAATGCTATAAAATCAGGGAAGTAAAGATTGAGAGATAACTCCCAATAGAAGTCTCAACCTTTCAAATAATTCTTTAGCTAAGGGCTTAGTAAAAATATCAGCCACCCGATCTTGTGATCCAACAAAATGTAAACATACTTCATTAGCCAAAACCTTTTCTCGAAGAAAGTGAAACTTGATAGCAATATGTTTAGTGCAAGAGTGCATAACAAGATTTTTTGAAATATTTATCGCACTAGTGTTATCACAAAGAATGGAAATAGGTTTAGAAACATCAATACCCATATCTGAAAGAGTCTGACTCATCCATAGTACTTGAGTACAACATGAAGTGGCAGCAATGTATTCTGCTTCAGCAGTAGAAAGAGAAACAGATACTTGTTTCTTGTTGTGCCATGCCACTAAACGATCACCAAGAAAGAAAGAAGCACCACTGGTGCTTTTCCTATCATCCAAAATACCAGCCCAATCAACATCAGTATAAGCAATCAAAGAGAAATCATTGCTTCTAGGATACCAAAGACCATAATCAAGAGTGCCCTGAATATATTTAAAAATCCTTTTAACAGCAGTGACATGGGATTTTTTAGGTGATGCCTGAAACCGTGCAACAGTGCAAACTGCCTGCATAATGTTAGGTTTAGAAGTAGTTAAATATAATAGACTGCCAATCATTGATCTATATTCAGTTTGATTTGTATCAGGAGAATCGTCAACCTTAGTAAGTTTGCATCCAGTAATCATTGGAGTGCTAATTGGATGGCATTCATCCATCTAAAATTTCTTAAGCATCTCTCTAGCATACTTGGTTTGAGAAAGAAATATTCCATTTTCGCGTTGAGAGATTTGAAGACCCAAGAAGAAATTTAATTCTCCTAATAATGACATTTCAAATTCAGATTCCATTAGCTGAGAGAATTTTTTACTCAAAGTAACATTGTTGCAGCCAAAGATAGTGTCATCAACATAGATTTCAACAACCAAAATATCAGAACCTTCAGTTTTAACATGAAGATTGCTATCTACACCTCCTCTAACAAAGCCATTAGAAATTAAATGACTGTCCAGCCTAGAGTACCAAGCTCTAGGTGCTTGTTTTAAGCCATAGAGGGCCTTTTTCAATCTGTAAACAGGATCAGGCTTATCTTTGCAAATAAATCCTTCAGGTTGTTCAACATAGACCTCTTCATCTAAATAGCCATTTAAAAAAGCAGTTTTGAAATCCATTTGATAAACAGTAAATTTTTTGTAAACAGAATAAGCCAAAAATATTCTGATAGATTCTAGTCTAGCAACAGGTGCAAAGGTTTCACCAAAATCAATACCTTCTTGTTGAGCATAGCCTTTGCAGACAAATCTTGCTTTGTTGTGAATAACATTACCATTTTCATCAACCTTGTTTCTGTATATCCATTTGCCTCCAATGACATTCTTGTCATCTGGTCTTGGGACTAACTCCCAAGTATGATTTCTCTCAATCTGATCAATTTATTCCTGCATAGAATTAATCCAACATGAATCTATGAGAGCTTCATTAAAAAATTTAGGCTCAAACTGAGTAACTAAACAAAAATCAATTTGTGCCTTTTCATTAGATTTTGCAGCCTTTCTTCTAGTTTGAACTCCTGCATATTTATCCCCAATAATCTGATCTTTGGGGTGATATATAGCTAGAGTTTTCAAAGGATCTTTTGATGCAACCTTTTCAGGACTTGCTTTTTCATTTTTAGGGCTTGTTGATTCAGCAACAAACTTTGTTGTTTCAGCTCCTTCTGAAATTATTTCAAATTCAAGTTCTTCTTCCTCATTATCCTGCAAAGATTCAGCAATCAAATGTGGTCTTTCATCAAATTTTACATTAACAACTTCAACAATCTTGTTAAGCCTTTTGTTAAGGAATTTATAAGCTTTGTTGTGATTTGAGTATCCCAAGAAGATACCCTCATCACTCTTTGATTGAAAGCTCCCAAGGTTATCATCATCTTTCTTGATAAAACACTTACTTCCAAAAAATTTAAAGTGTTTGAAGAAGTAGTTTTTCCATACCAAAGTTCATAAGGAGTGTGTTTAGATTTCACCCTAAGCTGCACTCTATTCAAAATGTATACAGCTGTATGAACAGCTTCTTTCCAATACATATCAGACAACTTAGCTTCATCTCGCATGGTTCTAGCCATTTCTTTTATAGTTCTATTCTTACATTCAACTACCCCATTTTGTTGAGGTGTTTTTGTTGCAGCATACTATCTTTTAATACCATGCTATTCACAGTCATCAATAAACTCTTGAGAGGTGAACTCACCTCCTTTGTCTAATCGAAGGCATTTAAGTTTCAGATCAGATTCCTTTTCAACCATTTTTCGGAAAATTTTGAACCTTCCAAAGGCTTCTGATTTGTGCTTAAGAAATGTGACCCATATCATTCTAGTATAATCATCCACAAACAACATAAAGTACCTTTCACCATTAATAGACCTTGTTCTGGTTGGTCCACATAAATCAGTATGCACAAGCTGTAAAGGTTTTGAAGAAGAATGTTCTTTTGACTTGAAGCTGATTTTAGTTTGTTTACCACTTAAGCATTCTTTGCACACAGAGTTTTCTAGCTTGCTAAGAACTGGTAGACCTCTAACATTTTGATTTTTATTGATTCTAACCATATTTTCAAAGTTTATGTGTCCTAATATTTTATGCCATAACCAATTCTCTTCAATTTGGCCCATTAGACACATACCTTGATTATTGTCATTGCATGATGAGTCAAGAAGATTGTACACATTTCCTTTTGTCCTCCTTCCAGCTGCAACATCCTTTCCAAGCTTGTTCTTAATCTCACATCCCTGCGAAGTGAAAAGAACATGATAACCACTATCACAGATTTGACTAACACTTAGAAGATTGTGCTTAAGACCTTCCACATAGTACACATTATAGATACGAGTGTCTTCATTCAGAAGAAGTGAACCTCTACCTTTAATTTGAATACCAGAGTTATCACCAAACTTAACATGTCCACCTACATAATCTTCAAGATTTATAAACTTATCCTTTTCGCCAGTCATATGGTTAGAACATCCACTGTCCAGGACCCATAAGTCATTTTTCTTGGAATGAAAAGCAGTTTGAACCAACATAGTTTGTTCAATGTTGTTGACAGTCTTAGGTTTCCAAACCTTTTTAATTTTCTGTTGTTTAGATTGCAGATCAGTTCTGCACTGTTTGACAGAATGTCCCAAAGCATTGCATTTAAAACATCTGATCTGTCTAACAAAACCATAGTGTTGTCTAAGACCAAACCTGGGTATACTAGGATTCATAAGCCTACAAGAGCTCACCTTATGGCCAAATTTGTTGCAGAAAAAAAAATGACCATAGAAGAAAGGATTGACTCAGTATGAAGATCTATTACCTCTTAAAGAATTAACATGATCCTTACCAAATTCTGACTGATTTGAACCTGAACCTTTGACTTCAGAAGAGGGGTTTGTTTTGCATGGTCAATTGAGCATTCACCCTTTTCAAAACCAACACCAGTTTTATCTTTGTACATCTTTTGCTTGCTGAGCATCTCATTCAGTTTTAGAGTGCTTTCATATTTTTCAATTTCCTTCCTAAGAAGGACTACTTCTTGTTCCAGTTTTTGAATTTCTTCATCCTTACAGCTTACAATCTCTCAAAAATAGACTTCAACTCTTTTAGCTTCTTCAAGTTGAGTTTTCAGAGAGACAATTTCTTGATCTGGTTTATGTTCTTGAGCAAGAACTTGTTTTTTGAGTTTTCTGACCTCTTGTAAAGCACATTTTAGTTCACTTTCAAGATCTACTTCACCTTCTTCAACATCATTAGTGTTTGAATCATTTTGCTGAGTAATTTCAGCCATGAACAAAGTTTCATCTTCTTCTGCAGATGAATCTTCAAACTCAATATCAGATTCATCCTTACTAAATAGACTTTTCTTCTTTTTGAAATTGAAGTTTCGTTTAGGTTTGAAGGCCTTCTTCTTAGCCAGTTTTTCAATTGTCTCGTTGTCACAGATTTGATCATCATAGGGACACTTTGCAGCAAAGTGACCTATTTTTCCATAGTTAAAACATTTAAAGGGAAGTTTTCCCTTATATTTTCCTGATCCCTTTTTAAATCTTCTAACAAAATGGGATTCTTTAGAATCAAACAACTCTGATTCACTGACTTCAACTTTTTCTTTCTTTTCAGTGTTAAAGGCAGTTTCTTTTCCTGTTGAATTGTTTTTGCTAGTTCTCATTTCATAGGCAGTAAGTATTCCTTGCAGGTTGTCTAAGGTAAGTTGATCAAAGTGTTTCTTTTCTTCTAGGGCTGAAACCTTAGATTCAAATTTGGATGGTAAGGTTCTAACAACTTTTGTGACCACATCAAATTCAATAAAATCTTGACCTAGACCTTTCATTGCATTGACAACTTCATCAACTCTTAGGAAATATTCAGCCACTTTTTCATCATCCTTCATTTTCAACTCTTCAAACTAATGTTTGAGTGTAATGATTTTTGACAGTTTGACTTTCTCATTCCCTTGAGATATAGTTTCAAGTTTTTCCCATATATCATGAGTAGATTTTCAATGCATGACTTTAATGAACACATCTTTAGTTAACCCACACAAGATGGCATGCTTAGCTCTGGCATTTGTTTCATACCTCTTTTTTTCAGCAGGATCAATGGGAATAGAGGCCAGTACATTGTAAGCATTTATAACCATACTCCAAACATCAACATCAAAAGAAATAAGAAAAGCTTCCATTCTGATTTTCCAGAACACATAGTCTGTTCTATCAAATAATGGAGCTCTGGTTACAGAGGCACCATCTTGAGAATGTGCCATTAAAAACAAACTCCAAGACCAAGATCAATCCAAGGTGATTAAAACCTATCAGAGGACCCTACGCTCTGATACCAATTGTTGGAGTTAAAATGACACTGAGAGGGGGGGGTGAATCAGTGACTTAACATAATTGACCAATTTTCAAAAATACAAAAACATAGCTCAGATTTGATCTCAATATTACTTTGATTAATGCATTCATGAGTTGAATGTAATCATTTATAAACATAATTGAGAAAAGTAATAAACCCAACAGTGAACAGAAACAACAACACAGTAAAGCTGTGAGAACACAGAAGAACAAAGAGACACAAAAAATTTGTTGAGTGGAAAACCCTCCTGGGGTATAAAAACCACTCCCGAAATGCCTTTCAGGCTTAATCTCTTAATCAACTGTTCACAATGCCTTATAGGCTGATTTTTGAGCACCCACTCAAGGAGCACCAACCCCTCGTTTAGAGATATCTATCTCAAGGAGTACCAACCCCTCAAATTATGATAATAATAACTCAAAGGATTTCTCTGATTTCAATTAAGCACGTATTTCTCTGTTTTCTCGTCTACATAATACCTTAAAGATTCAATAATTGAATCCCTAAAATATTACATAGAGAAGAAATTTACAATCTTTGCATCTTGTTATTCAGATTTTATTGCAAAGTTTATCCATACATTTTCATATAGCCAAGGAATGATAATCTCAGAATTACAACAACCGAACAAAAAACATAGTTTTCTGCTTCTATTTATGAATGCCAGAAAAGTAACAGCCTTCAAAAGTAACGGCTGAACAACCAACCAAAACAAGAGTCGTTTCACCCAGCTTCTGAAACTTGTGAGATAATTTCTCTGCATAAAAAAAACACAACTACCCACCACAAAAAATCATAACTTCCAATGTATGAAAGAAAATACTCAGTCAGGGCATCATTTGTCATATTAGTAACAGAGATGCACAGTGCAGTTAAAGAAAATGGTGATAATAAACCAATATGTGCAGCATGAAACGCATAAATAAAATACCAGACAAATTTGTAACTCCCATGGCTCCATCAACCACTGTCGAGCTTCCAGCTAGAGAGGCGCATCAAACATAGCATCCATACCATTCATTTCTGAACCAAAAATGAATTTCATCCTGAAAAAGCCATTACTGCTAGCAACAATAGTAAAGAACAATTTATGAAGCTTTCTCATGATGGCGGCCAGGCTAGGGTTTCATACCCAGTCAAAAAGAATAATCACAATTTTTTCCCTAAGTAACCTTCTTTTCAATCAATGTGACGGTATGTCGAAGGCAACTTTAACGCCAGACGTTCAACCCTAAAAACAATCGTTAGTCATCCCCTTGGTTCAATTCGCTTTTGCTGTGACACATCAGAGTCGGGGAGAAGACATAACGAATACATCATGTCTCATCGATGGGATTCCCTAGTATATTATGCATTCGCTGAGACATAAGGTAACTTCTCACCGAGATGCCCTTTTTGTTTCATTTTCTATCGCTATAGCTTTTGATATTGGAGAGACATCATATAGATCAACTTCATTATACCGAAAGTCATTCATATGACTTTGTCGACAAGACACACCATCCTCGCCAAGACCTCTCTTCGATGAAAGAGTCTCACAGAAAATACTTTTCAACTCTTATGTGTCGCTGTGACAAAACCAATCTCTCGCCGAAAACTCCTCATAAGACTTAGTCGGCAAGACCTTACGGGCTCGCTATGACAACACTCCGATATCGCATAGTCCAGCCGAAGTCAACTTTTCATTCGGAGTCCCTCTAACATTTTACCGAAGCAGTAACCTTATGTCGATAAGACATTCAGTGCATCGGTCGGTGAGACAAGCAATCTTTGGAGAGACTATATACCGAAATCATTATGTTTGGCTGAAGCAAAACCCCAGATGTTGTTCGGTAAGACAAAACCACTTCGCCGAGACCTATTCTGATACCGCCAAGCTCTCACCGATAGACTTCCATCCACCACCGGTCAGTGTGACATACCAATATCGCTGAGACCACATACCGATGGAATAACATATGCCGATAGAGATCACTTTCAATCGCCGAAACAAAGAAGAAGTCTTGATGACAGTAGCCTATATGAAAAATTCAATCGACGTGACATCAGAAATGTCTTGCCGATAGGCAACACAAACATTTCAAAGTGGATCGGGGAGACCCAGCCATACACATGTCGATATGTGTAAGCCTGTGATATGTAAAGAAACCATCTTTCAAACTCTATCAGTCAAAGAAATAGCATTTATAACGTGAACCAGAATTCTCATCACCATGAAACTGAAACATAACAAATAACTTTCTGTAATAGCCAAGAGACATCAAAGAAGTGCCATAATAAATCATAAGGATCCAAATTGAGACTGATCATCAAAGAGAACTAACTGAAAGAGATTTTATCATCAAGGACAAACCATAAACATAACTGGGATCCAACAAGGGGGTGTTTCTCTCCAAATTTCCATAAGAAGGGGGTGTTGAAAGGGACCGGTCCAACCATCTATAAGGGATTTTAAATCCTTATTCAGGGTTCAGTGAATGCCATTTTTTTGGAAAACCAAGTCCCAGACCTTAGCAACATACAGAAAACACAATAAAAAGTGATCAACCGATTCTTCATTACATTTGCATAACATAAACGTATTCATGATCAGAAAGCCCCTTTTCTTTAGGTTCTCTTGGGTTAAAATCCTATTATGACAGGTCATCCACCAGGAAAAAATTATTTTAGGAGTTAAGTGTCGATTCTAAACCTGTTTCCAAATCCCACTTTGAGTGCCCTTGTCTGACAGAAGACAGTAAGCCAACCTAACAAATAGGTTGCCCTTGCTTTCCAAGTACCAAAAGAAATTATATTCAATATTAGATAAAGGGATTTTGGATAAGAAGAGACAAACTTGTAAGGAATTAGCAAGACGTTTCAAGTCTAGGGAAAGAGGGCAGCATAAGTCGAGGTCTTTACAACACCTAGCACCAGGTGGACCAAGAAGGTAGTCACATACATTCAAGCCAAAGAAACAAGTCACCAATTCCATTAGGTTTTTAAACTCAGAACTGGCGAAAGGGGCATCAAATAGCCAAGGGTCTTCCTAGAAGCGAATATAATTGCCTCTACCAAGCTTCCATCGTATACCAGTTTGAAGAAGCTTCTTCATTTTGCATATATTATTCTAGGCTAAGGATCCACAAGGGTGATCATTCAAGCAATACATTTGATCAAGGGGCTATTGTCCAGATATTTGGCATTCATTATTTTGCACCAGTCCTTTTTATTTCTTAATTGTTCCCATCCAACCTTGGCCAATAGAGCTTTGTTAGTAGAATGGACCCTTCTAATGCCCAGCCCACCCCAGATTTCGGAAGACACACCTTCTCCCAACTAACAATAAACATTTTCTTCTTGTCTTCAATGTTGGACCAAAGGAAAACTCTATGAGTCTTTTTGAACTTCTCAACAATATAATTGGGCATATTGAACATAGAGAGAAAATAGACTGAAATCCCCTAAAGGGCAACAGTGAAGAGCTACAGTTTACTAGCATGACTCAGGAGAGAACCTTTCCACCCAACAAGTTTCCTCTATATCCTTTCAAGAATAGTATTCCAAAAATTAGGAGTGACTTCCTTAATAGTGAGAGGGAGGCACAGGTACACCGACGGAAGTGAGTCACTCACGTAGCCTAAAATAGCAGTCACATGGTCCTACAAACCAGGAGTGCAGTTAAAAAATAGATCACTTTTATTATAATTGATACACTAACCTAAACAAGCCACATAAATATTGAGGCAGCTTTTCCATTTCCTGGCTTCCACCACCAAGGCCTTCCCAAATAACATAGTTTCATCCACAAATTGTTGAACAAAAGTAGGTTCAAGGGTGGTGGCCAGTTTGACAACCTTGATTGAGCCCTCCAATAGAATATGTGTAATATTCCTACTCAGGACATCAACCACCATTATAAATAAACACGGGGAGAGGGGGTCCTCCTGACGAATTCCCCTCCTAGCCTCAAAGAACCCATGAGGCACTCCATTGACTAGGATAGAGTACCGAACCATGGTAACACATTCTAAAATGATGTCAAGATCACTTTTTGATTAAAACCATACCTATAAAGGACTTTGGGAAGGAAGTCCCACAAAACTTTATCATAATCTTTAGAAATTTCAAGCTTCATATCCATACTAGCATTGTTGCACTTGTCCATAGAATGTAATATTTCATGAGTGGATATAGCCACATCTAAGATATGGCAACCAGGAAGAAAGCCCTTTTTACTTGGGCTTATTATTTTATCCAGGAGGGGTTTTAAGCAGTTCACCAAGATTTTGGAAAAGATCTTATAAACAATGTTGCAAAGGCTAATGGGCTAGAAATTCTCCATGGTCTGAGCTTCATCAATTTTTGGCACAAGGGAAATGAAGGTGTGGTTTAGCTATTTGAGCAATTTCCCTGAGTTGAAAAACCCTAGCCGCTAGAGTAACGTTCTCACCCACAATGTCCAAAAAGATTTGGAAGAAGGCCAAGGGGTAACCATTGGGTCCAGGGGCTTTATAAGCACCCATATTAAATACAGCAGATCTGGTCTCCTTAGTAGTAACAACCCCCATAACATAATTATTGTCCTCACTAGTTATGGAATTAGGAAGGGGTTCTAACATTGGAGTATCCAAAAATGGGACAAGATCCTTAGTAGGAGTGGAGAAATCCCTATTGAAGTGGCCAGTAGCTAGTAGCCCAATCTGAAATGGGTAGACACCACATCCCCTACCTCATTTTTCAACTTTTTTATTTGATTTATTTTCCTATGTTTGAGGGCTGAAACATGAAAGAGGTGTTTCGGTCTCCCTCGGTTAGCTATTGAATTCTAGATTTATGCTTCCTGAATATTTATTCTTTCTTCAAGATTTTCTCCCATTCCAGATGCTCAACCCTCTTTTGTTGGCAGGTCAGAATACAGGTAGCTCCTTCCTCCATCCTCTTTTGTAACTCACAAAGCTTGTCAGACAATTTTTTTCATGGAACACATCCCCAAAAACCCACTTATTTCATCCTTTAACCATATTTTTGATGTGTTTGAGCCTATGGAAGATATTGAATATAGGGGAACCATGCACGGGGATATTCCACCAAGCAGCAATCTTATTCTTGAAGTCGGGATGGAAGTTCCACATAATCTCAAAACGGAAAGGGAAAGGACCAATAGCAGAGTGTTCAGTTAGGGTAAGCAATAAAGGATTGTGTTCAGAAACAGTCCAGGGTAAAGCCAGCAAATTAGCATTAAGCATGGCAGTTTAATTAGGGGAAAACAAAAATCTATCAAGACAAACCTAGATTAGGCCTACCCCAAGGCGTCTATTGGACCGAGTATAAGACTAGCCCTGCAAATCAACATCCACTAGGCCAGTACAATTCAGGAATTTGGCCAGGTCAAACATGTTGTTAGAGTAATCCATTATTCCACCATTCTTCTTTGATGGGTAAAGGGGGGAATTGAAATCACCAGCAACCATCCAACAAGAACTTCTATTAGTCAAGATCTAGTTAGATATTTCTTGCTAGAGGGCTTTCCTTGCATTCCTAATATTTGGGGCATAAATGTTGATCAAAGACCAGGAGCCCCCAGTATTGGAGAAACTGACTCCCACACTGTTCTTACAATGGAATAGTTCAATACCAGAGATCCTAATGGGATTCCACATCACAGAAAGACCACCTGAAGCCCCATTTGCATCACTACAACCAAATAGGGTGTTATGCCAAATATAATTTGCTATGGGTTCAAAATTGCTTTTCTTCATCTTAGTTTCTTGTGGGAGTAAAACATCAATCTTGTGTTCCAACACATGGTTCTTCAGGGGAAACTGCTTATGGGGGCTATTTAGCCCTCTGACATTCCATGAAAGGACTTTCATTTTGAAGTTTTCTTTGAGGACACTTCCAATGTCCTCTATTTACCTATCATAATTTCTTTTGTTGTCTCTTTGTTCCTGGTTGACTGTTGGTTGGGACTACTAGGCTTTGACTCACCACCCACATCTGCCTTCATTTGTTTACCCTTCCTCTTAGGAGTTGACCGGAACTCTTCTTCTATAGTTTGAGCATGAGCCACCACGACTGTCTCAGTCAATCCTAGACCAAGCATAGCCATTGATACTCCTTCCTCCTGTATCTCACCTTCCTCCACACCCAAAGTAGGTGAAGGAAGCTTCTCCATAGTTTTCACAAAATCCTGAGCCACACCAAAGTTAGGACTTAGGGATCTACACACCAAAACACTTGTGGGGGAGTGACTACCGAGCTCCACAACAAAGTCATTCGAGACCACAATTGATAAGTCCAATGGGATCCAAAGTTAGCAAGTTCAACCTTGGTCGGGGACTCAAGGACCTTAAGGATGTCAGATTCAAAAGGGAAGACATTTGAGGGGAACTCTTCACTTGGATCACTAGGGTTGGGGTTACAGTCTGAAATAAGGTGGCCCAGTTTAGCGCATTTTTGGTAGTATATCACAACATTCTCATAGCAGACTAGTTGAGTCCAAGAACTAAAAATGGAACAAAGCTTCATAAAGTTGGGTAAGGTCTTATTTATATCAATGTTGACACAGAAGTGAGCAGAAACTAACTTGGACATGGATCTGGTGTTTAAATCTGAGGTGATGAACAAGCCCAAGGAATCACCAATTCTCTTAAAGACCGAATCATCCCAGTATTCCAGGGGAAGGCCAGGGAGACGCACCTAGATAGGAGTCAACTTGTTGAGATCAACAACAAGATTGAATCTCGATTTCTAGTAGCACAACGACAACCCATGCTTCTTGTAGACCCAAGGGCCTGAAGAAAGCACCAAGATCAAATCTTCCTTGGTCGTGAACTTAAAGAGGAAAAGTCCACCAGCCATGGCACAGACACTCACGTTGCCCTTCAAATGCCATTTTGCAGAAACCCATCTCTGAACCATATCAACAGAGGGTCGAAAGGACAAAAACTTTTTGACCACTGCTTTCTCCATGGAAGAGACAATCATGTTGCTAATAGCTTTAGGGATAGAGAAATTAGTGCTCGATACAAAAATTTCCTCTTCAGGGCTGGGAAAGGGACAATTTAAAGTCAGGCTCATGTTGGTCAACACATCTTTCCATCTGTTTGACATCGAGGTTAAAGGTATCACAGGCACTTTAGCAATAGGCATGCCAAGAATCACGGGATCCTCAGAAGCAGACGACACATTGGAAACCCCCAATGACTGCACCACATGTGCAGTGGCAAGAATCTGGTTAGAAGGGGACATGGGGGGACTGTGGGGTACCCCCAACGTGGTATCAACCATGCGCGCAGACAATTCAAACTAGAGGGAGCGGGAAAAAGCTATTTCTTGTAACCTAAAGGAATGTTCAGATGAATATAATATATTAATAGTTATGGATTCACTAATTTAGATGAGGAAGAAAATGATTTCTTACACTAATAGATTAATGCCTAATTCTAATAAAATCAAAAACTAGAAAACAAGGATATGGGATTGAAATAATTGAGATTAAGGAATGAAAATAACTAAGAGAGAATAAGGAGCTTATTTGCATTTAAATTTATGTGCTATTGATTTTGGCCCTATTAATCAATTTTAATGTGTTGTGACAAAAACGAAAACTTAAGATATGGTCCAAAAATAGAGATCAATAAAATAGTTATTTAAAGATATTCAAAAGTTTCTATTGTTGAGGATAAAACCACATAAAGTATCCTAGTCTTGGACTAGGTCATGTCATGTTACCTAGTATGACTAGTGTGGCCTTGTATGCGATTGATGTGTTTTGTAATGCACTCACCTCCTAGTTACATATTCATTGAATAAGGGGTTATGTTGGAAATCATAGTTGAGCCTACTATAGGAAAAAGGGATACCCAAATATTGAAAACATGACAAGCATTTATGCAAATATTGATCCAACTAGGATTAAATTGAGCTTGAGACAAAGGTTGAGTGCTCTCAATGTAAATACTTGATGAGAGTAATTGATATAAATATGTGATGTTCTTAACTACCTAGATGATGTCATCATATACATGTTCCTACACAAACAACTCGATGTATTTGGTGTGTTTGTTGATAGGATAATGGCCATATTTTAGGAAAGGCTACTTGGAAGGGAAATTTCAAATTTGAAGGAGGTAGAATAAGCCACCATGTGCAATCAAGTCCACACATTAGGGCAAGCCAAACAACATAGACTAATATGGAAAAATGCTCAAACCAAAGATCATGATCAAAATAAAGAAATCTATAGTGACAATGAACTAATAAGTTTAGATAATCATGTTTATTGATTAGTGTGTCAAATGAGTGAAATTGAATGCCAAGACAATACATTTACATCTAAATAAAATAACATAAAACTAAACTATAATAATATAAAATTTATACTTTTATCACTTATTTATATTATAATTTAAAATGAGAACAAATGAAATGTTTGATCCCTCTACAAAGAATAAATGTTACACTATATTACTTTAAAATATTCAAAAGAGATTTTTTTATATAACCAATAAAATATTAGATACCAAAAATCACTTTAAACTAAACTGCTACATTTAAAAAAAAACCATTCTATCAAAATCACATATAAAAACAAAATAGTTACAATATTCTACTAAATAGTTTTGTTCGAGTCATTGAAAATGAAATAGTAAAAGAAGAACGGTAGTTTGTAATGAACTTCGACCAAGGGAGAATTTCAAACCTCCAAAGGGGAATATCCATCTTAAGATAATATCCGTTAAACCGACAGATATCTGTCCTTTCAGATGTCAGAATCTGATATCGTTTTTTCTTTCCCGTATCGGTATGACACCTTTCACAGATCAATCTCTGTTATCTTTTACCTTTCACATAACTTTTTGTAGTTATTTGCAAGAAGCTGAAATAGATGAGGTCAAGTCCAACAATGTGTGTAAGGAACAACTAATGTCTATGCAAAAGATTACGGAGATTGCTAGGTGTAGTATGTCTATTGGTCATTGTCAGTAATTTTAAATGTCTATTGGTCATTGTCAGTAATTTTACTGAGTAATTGGTTATTGTACATGTAGGGTAAATTTGAATGGTGGGTTGATTGTATTTAGGTTTACGAGATAAGTCTTTGAAAATAACTTTTAAATCATATTATACATTTAAATATCTAGTTTATATAAATAAATTTTAGATTAAAAGTCAAAATAAATATTAAAATAATTAACAAAAATTTAAATATGTAAATGTTTAGCTTGATTTTGATGTAGATATCTTTGTTCAAGTTTTACGAAGTTATTCATCAAGATCCTAAAATGTTACAATCTATTATTGACCTATGCATTTGATTGCACACTATTAAGCTTCATTTCTACAAGTGTGGAAGTCAACTTTACATGTCTACACCTAAATTGGTTACATGGAATTGAACTTGCAAGTTGTGGATTTGATTTGGAACATTTTTTGCAAACTAGAACCTATTGGCCTTGATTTCTAGTGATTGGATTTGTGTAAGGATAGATGGTTTCTATAAAAAAAAGTTTGGGGAATCTTGTAGTGTGTTTTCCTTACAGATTCCCTTCTAGTAATACATGCTAGCTTAGATGGACTCCTCAAGTTCCCTTCTAGCTAATTTTATTTTGACTCCAAGTCCCTCCAATGTCTTCAATTCTTAATTTTCAAGTTTTAGGTCACCTACTTTGATTTGTGCAACTCAAAGCATGAGCTATGAGTTTCATGATATTCACGAGGCACTTCCCTTAACTTCTAATGTCTCAATGTCATTTATGTCCCCTTCATCTAGGCCATGGTACATAAGTGCCAAATGTTAGCATCTTATGCAATAACTCTCCCATGCTCCAACAACTAAGCAATGTGAGTGCATGCCCAAATAAGGATGTATTCTTTTCTCTATATAGTCTGGAGGTAATCAAGCTAGTAATCACATTTATAAAATAGGGTATCAAGATCAAGGATTGATGTAATCCCTCCCCTCTCTTGTGGACACTTGTCCCTTATTTAAGAGACCAATGCAATTTTCTACTTTAGAGGTCCACTCACTCAAGAAAAGATCATCTCCTTGGATGGGAACACCTAATCAAGTAGAAATTATTCAATATGATCATCTACTCACCAACCACACTAAGAAAATAGAAGGTTTTTTAGGTTGTATCCTAAAATTAAGAATATTGAAAAATAATTTTGGGTAAAGGATATATGATTAGAAACTAAGCCACTCAACCCAACCTCTTATCAAAGAACATGCTAGCTTGTAACAAGATTCTCATCCAAAGCAAGTGAAACCCATGATTTCTCTATGGTGTAATTTCATCTAATGTAGAAATCTTGTTGAAAATGGTTCTAGATTTCTTATAAAACCCACAAAAATAGTAAAAAACAAAAATTCATAAAATTTCAAAAAATGGCCCAAAAGCTAGAAAAGTAACTTCATTGTTTGAAATCACCCCTTTTAATAGAGAGAAAATTCACAAATTCTTCCTAGGTGATTCATCAACCACCCTAGTGATTTTTGGATTGACAAGGTGATTATTTTATTGGTAAAACTAGCGATTCAAAGGTAAACTAGTGATTGTGAGCTCTAACCCAAAAAACCCAAAATTTGATGAAAATAACCAAAAATTGACATGAAAATGAAAAATAAAAGTACCTATGCATACATCACCTAGATTCTAAAACTACTCAATTGATTTGAACTAATTGTCTCAATGATTTTATTATTGAAAAAAGTAAATTCTACCATTTAAGCTTATACGCACATTTTTTCTCATGCATCCATTTTGTAACTATTTTTAGCATTTGAACTCTCAATTATTTGATCTTATATTGTGCCCAATATTATTAAACTTCCATTTCTTCTCACACAATATGAATTTATTTGAGATTATTAATAGGTGAATTTTATATATTTTTGGGCCTTTTTCTCCTTACATGTTATATTGTTTCAATGTAGGCTCTCATTTTAGCATTAGATGCAACTTCATTATGTTGGCCACTGTTAAGGATAAAAGTATAATTTTCAACTTGTCAACAACTTTTACAACAATACCATTGTAATTTTCCATTACCATATAGACACCGATATTTTGTTTGTTCATCAATAACTTCAATGCTCATCCTACAACAATATTATTTTTTACCTAGAGCACCCTTTGCATTGATTTTTTGTTATCTTCTTTCAAACAAAAAAATTGCTCACAAAAAGGAGCTTATATGACCAAGAATGGATCCTTTTAAGATCAAGTGTAAAATTTAAACTATCGATGGAGTAAGGGACTTAATGGAAGGATAAAGTTGATGATGGCATGCTTACATTAGCATGCTATTCAACATAGTATTCTCTAGATGATGGAATATTCACTACTAATATGGATTTCTAAAACTACCCCTAAGATGCAAAACCATGTTATTTGGAAGCAAGAAAATATAGACCTATAATATATAGTATTTGGTGGGTTGTGTGAAGGCTTTTTGAGGAGAATTTTCTCTTATATGTTGGTGCTAGTCACTAGGATATATTTTTTAGGAGTTGTTACAAGTGGTATATTTTAGTTAGTGGGATAAGCCACATGACACTAGCTCATGGAGCACATACCTTGTTGTGCATTTTTGTGCAGGGTATGAATTGTACCTTTTTTCAAGTCTAAAGACCCATTTTTTAAATCTAAAAAATTAAAAATTTAAAAAATAGATTTCATACTGACTTATGATTCAGATCTTTTTATATAACAATGGTAGTGATGATGTATGAATTTGTATGGTTGTATGGAATTTTTTGATGAAATTAAAGACTACAAAAATCACCTTAGTTTTTCCAAACTCTAGTTTTGATGTTTGTGATCTTAGGGTTTTGATTCCTTCTAGATGCAATGATGATGTCTACTTTGTACTAGCATGCACCATTTGAATGTTCAAGGTTGAATCTCTCAAAAAAAGGAAAGGAAGTTGCATATTTCAAGCTCTAGTATCATGTTAGAGTTGATTATTGAACCCCCATAGTAGCCTGTTAGAATTGTGAAAAACATGAGCCACAAGATCAAACAACGAATAAAAACACCTTCCATGCAAGAGAGCTACAAATAATAATATGCAATATCCTCAACAAGAAAAAGCTACAAAATGAAACTCTAGAATCTCAAGAAGAGAAGAGAAGAGGAATAATACAAAGAGGGTTGAATGCTTATAAGAGAAAAAACCTAAATGAGAAAGGGATTAGATCATGACAAGTGTCAACATCTCATGCAATGAGACAAAATCTAATAATAGCTCAACTAATAAAAGAATAAAAGCACTCCTAAGTATAGCTTAAGTGCATGAGAATAAATTAGTCTAACAATCAATTAAAGATTAATTAATTATTAGCTAATCTATGATTACTCTAACACCCCCCTTAAGATGAACTTAGGGAGTAGCTAAAAACCATAAAAAGAGAATGTGTGATGGGCCTCAACAAACTAGGCTTGGTGAGGCACCCATGCACAAACAATCTAATCTCTCACAACCAAAGAAAAAAGAGAAAAACCCTGTGAGAGAAAAAACCTCTACAAAAGAGAGAAAGGTGAAAGATGATCTGAAGAAGCCTCCAAAATAGTGTGAAGGACTAAAGAAGCCTCCAAAATAGTGTGAAGGACTAAAGAACCTCCAAAAAAATTTCCCAAAAAGAATAGGATCATGAAGAACACCATTGAAGCATGAAGAAGCTATAGATAATTGTTGAATGGTGACTGTTGTAGTGCTAAAAGAAGAACCTTCTCTGAAATAAATGATGATTAGAATCAAGAATACAAGAATTTGCATGAGTGCCCCCAATAACACTACTCAAATCAGATGGAAAAAAATTTAAAACATATGGAACTGGAAGATACAGATGGCACATGAATTTGCACAAGTCACCCCAACGACACTACTCAACATGCAAGATGCAAGTAAAAAATATATGTACCAATAGTTTGCATAGCATTGATCAAATGAAAATGGAAGGTTGCCTCCAAAAAATAGGAATGCAAGAGTGTCCATATGGTAAATGTTCAATCGAGCACCATAATACATGGCTAACCAACCACTACATCCTCCTAGTACATAGGAACAAATAATGTATGTGTAGCTCACTCCAACACGAACCAAGGAAGTTTTAGCACCAATAGTAGAAACCCCCCCCCCCCGCCCCCATAATGCTAACAAGGGAGATCCAAAATAGGTACATTGAAACTATGTGAAACCAAGAATTGCATAAAGGATAACCAAGAACATTTGAACATGCACAAAAGAGTACTTGCAAATAAAAAGGGTGTGCAAACTAAGGAACACACACAGGAGGCAAGAATCACTAGGATTCTATAATATTGTGGAAGGCACACTCACTTGACAAAGGTGTGATCATGGCAAAACAAAAGGCCTGCAATACCCCCCATGCCACTTTATATCATAGTGTGAGTACAAAAGGCACAATAGGATGTGTAAAATCCCCAAAAAGTATACACCAAAATGATACTTTATCTTAGTGCATCTACAAAAGAGAATGTTCTTACAAAATATTTTTATAATTCCCAAATAGGTAAAATGTTAAAAATATATATAGAACACCCTAAAACAAGTCATCCCACACAAACATAAAGTTTTCAAGAGCTAAAATGTCCAAATAATTCATCAGAGTGTGAAAACACCAAAAACTAAATAAAATATACTTGGAGAGAAATTTGGAAAAAGTGCATCTAGATGGCTATAAAGATCTCTAAGAGACCATCCCAACGTCGATAGAATCATGAAAAATGAAGAAACTGATCAAAAGTTATGAGTTTGGGAGTGAAAACAACACATCTAACTTTGACAACCTATAAAATGCACCAACAACAAAATATGAGAAAAAACCAAAACCATTGAATAGTTCTCAGAACTAGCTTTTTATTTATATCTTGTTCACCCAATTTTGATACTCGAGTGAAAATTTATGCTCATTTTCTCGATTTTGCTTATTTTTCAAACCAAGTAATATTTTTTAGCCCCTAGGGGTTGGGCGTTGGTTGCCCATGCAACCTTGGGGGTTGTATTTATTAAAAAATAAATAAAAAGTACTCCCCCTTGTCATCAGTGGAGTGACGGATGGGAGGCGGGGCTAACGACTCTACCAACGGCTATGTAGTCGTAATGGTTTGCAAGTCACTAGCATTCGCAAGCCATTGCTTAGCGAGGGTCACAGGTGGTGTCCCTTTGCAGGTGACACTGCAAAATTTGGTGGGTGTTTATTTTCCTTATTTATTTATTTATTTGTTTGTTTGCCAAATAGAGTCGTACAAGGGTCATATAGCCCCTAGGGAAAAGAAAATTTGTCTTAGAAGCTTCCAACATTGAAATAGGACAAATTTATAGTCAAAATTCATTAAATCAACCTCCTGAACACAATCGTGAGGTTCTTTTCAGCTCAAAATTCTCTAAAATTGTAGCTACCCTTTGGATCTAGAAATAAAGCAATTGCTCAAACCCTTGTAGATTTGACCTCATGAGTCCAAATCAAGTCAAATAAAAGGAAATTTTGACTTTTTCGACAACTCTAAATCCAATAGAAGACTTGGTTTTGGTCTCAGATGTACCAAGAAAATTTCCACTTCCAAAAATTACAAAAAAAAGCAATGGAGATTCTAGATCTAAAGTCTTGTAACCCTTGTTGAAGGAAAAAGCTTAGAAATCAAGAAGCGGTTCACTAAATTCACACTTTGATACCATGTTAGAATTTTGAAAAACAAGAACCACAAGATCAAACAATGAACAAAAAAACCTTCCACACAAGAGAGCTGGAAACAATAATATGCAATATCCTCAACAAGAAAAAGCTACAGAATAAAACTCCAAAATATCAAGAGGAGAAGAGAAGAGGAATAATACAAAGAGGGTTGAGCGCTTATAAGAGAAAAACATTAAATGAGAAAGGGATTAGATCATGACAAGTTTCAACATCTCATGCAATGAGACAAAATGATCTAGTAATAGCTCAACTGAGAAAAGAATTATGGCAATGAAGAAGTATGCCTTTTCCTTGCTTAATTCAGGAATAATTAATGATAAATTGGACTTAATATCACCTTGATCTAGTGTTGTGATATGTTTTTCATATCCACATTAGGTTTTGGCCCTATTAAGGCTAAATAACCAAACCTTTCCTTAATTTAATGATGTAAAGTGTATTTATTTACACTTTCACATTAAATTTAGGAGGCTTGTAAACAAAGTGGACCTAATCTAGTGTTGTAATGTGTTCTACACATTCACATTGGATTTAGGGCCCTTTTTAGCCAAATAAACCTATTTTTTTCCTTAATTTAGTGTTGTAAAGTGTATTTATTTACTCTTTCACATTGGATTTTGGGCCCTATTGCATTTATGACCCTATAAATCATCATTAATATGCCCCTAAGACCCTATATTATGCATCCCAAGGCATATTTCAATCAAAAAATTGATAAGATCAACAAATAAACTTAATTTACACACTCTCCGACACTTTAGCAATCAAAATAGACCCTGTGGGACCCATTTGCCACTTTGGGAAACTGAGTCACATCCAGGTGGGACCCATTTTCCCAGCTTGGTGAATGAGTCCCATTTGGCCTATTTTCAAGGTTTTGAGTAGGAAAAATTGGGTTTTAAGTTTAAATTTTATGTATGTTGGCCTTTGGGATCTAATACATAGGATATTAGATGGATTGCCTATATAAATGAGCTTTAAAATCACTATTTCATTAAGTCTACATGATATCAAGTCAAACATTCAAGAGTTAAGCATTCCAAGACTTCATAAGATCATCTAGAAAGAATTCAAGATCATTTTTTAAGGCATTCAAGGGAAAAAGTCTTCATC